>JANSJX010001244.1:0-10083 GCA_026168455.1 Theocolax elegans
CTACCTTTTGCAGGACTCTGAAACAAAAGGTATTTTTAAGAAACAAACAGCAGTTTTTCAATCACCAAGCGCAACTGCATCATCCACAAGCGCATCAGTCACAGGTGTATCGACCACAACAACGTACGAACAGAACGGAAAAGAAATTTTAAATAAAGTAAGTTGTACAGGAGGCAGATTAAAGTTTTTTAAAGATAAATGCAGTAAATTACTGATGATCAGTTTGTTCTGAATTGCATATCGGTTACAAATTTCGATTAGTAAAGATTTTTCTAAAGTTAAAAAATATCAATATTTCAAACAGTCTTTTTCAAAAAGAAATTAAAGATATAAAAAAATGTGTTAGATGACTTATTAAAAAAAGGTTCCCTGTGAAAAAACCTCATATAAACCTATAAAAACAAATTTTTTTATCGTACTTCATGTGGCTTTTGCACCCGGAGTTGCGATAGAATGCTAGTACATTATTTAATACGAATCGGAAGAATAAGCTTATAACTATAGGGCTTCATAATGAACACCTCATAAATGCGATAAAAATAAATTTGTTTATAAGGTTTTATAGGAATAAACGTGTAACATAAAAGAGCATAAAATAGTTTATCGGAGTATATCGGGGTACACATTTATATTTAAATATTTTGTATTTATATTTACCGGGCATTATAAGGATTTGCCACTTTTCACGTACTTATATATCAATGCTTTTTCACTCTGAAGCTTATAGTATTTTATAATGAAAAACCCGAACATGAATGAATTATCTATAGTTCTATTTCAGGTAATACAAAATAATATATTCTTAACAAGTGGATTTCTATCGGGATTTTAACAGTTATTGTCTTATAGAGCATACAAAAATATAAGGTTAAATAGGGCGTTTCACAATAACGCCAAGTAACGGCTATATGACCTTACCAGCATATTTCAATATTATATAACAACTTACCTGGTACCTTTATAGGGATTTATGACGATCGACGCATGAAATGGGCGGCTTGCCTAACGCATCGTACATGGCTTTGCCAGTTAAAAGTAACCGCTATTGAATCGCTGTATCGCATTTTATGAGGTATTGCTGTATTAACTATTTACAACGAATAGGCATGTATCTGCATTACAAATAATTAATGATTTTGCATGATGGCAATTTATCGGGTTGAATAGGAAATTTCACTATAAAGCGAGCATTATTTATCCGAATCTACCGGTATATTCTAATATTGTCAAGCAACCTATGTAGTTTGTTTATAGGGTTTAATCAGTATTATCACATAAATAAGCGTTTGATTACAGGATCTTATCGTTACGGCCTGTCGTAGAAGCAACCGCTATGAATCGTTTATCGTTTTTATGAGGTATTGCTGTATTTACCATGTACAACGAATAGGCATGTATCTGGATTACAAATAATTAATGATTTTGCATGATTGCAATTTATCGGGTTGAATAGGCAATTGTCACTATAAAGGCGGGCATTATTTATCCGAATCTACCGGTATATTCTAATATTGTCAAGCAACCTATGTGATTCGTTTATAGGGTTTAATCAGTATTGTCACATAAATCAGCGGTTTGATTACAGGATCTTATCGGTTACGCCTGTCGTAGAAGCAACCGCTGTTGAATCGTTTATCGTATTTTATGAGGTATTGCTGTATTTACCATTTACAACGAATAGGCATGTATCTGGATTACAAATAATTAATGAATTACTTGATTGCAATTTATCGGGTTGAATAGGAAATTTCACTATAAAGGCGGGCATTATTTATCCGAATCTACCGGTATATTCTAATATTGTCAAGCAACCTATGTGATTCGTTTATAGGGTTTAATCAGTATTGTCACATAAATCAGCGGTTTGATTACAGGATCTTATCGGTTACGCCCACGGTAAAAAAAATTTATAAAGTTTTTATAAAAATTGTATAAAATGGATTCTATACAATTTGTATAAAAAAATTGGTCTTATAAAAACTTTATAAAATTTTTATAAAAAAGATTGGCTTTCATAAAAAATATATTTTTATTAAATTTTTAAATAAATACCACACTTTAAAGCACATTTTAAAGAAATTTACATACAAAAACGCGGTTCACTTTAGGCTAAATATAAATTGAAACATTTTAAAATAGAAAAAGATAAATAATAAAGTAATTAAAAACGTTCGAGATAAGTTTTAAAATTTTTTTACGGTATTTTATAGGATGGGAAAAGTTTGTGAACTTGGGAAACGTATTGCGCAACTTGGGAAAAGTTTGTGAAAATTGGGAAAATTTTTTGCAAAACTTAAATGTTAAAGATTTGGGAATAAACATATATAACCTTAAAAACAGAACTGCAAAATTCATCAGCTGGCAGCGGTGGCGATGGGTGACTCGTACCGACGCTTCTACACACGGAGAAGCTGTTGATCGTACCTTTAAAATCGTCTAACCTGCAACAAAAATATTACAAAAACACAAAGTATCTAATGTACTCAATCGCTAAGTTTTAAAAATTAAGAGAAAGGAGGACTTATCTGATCAAAAGTGTAGACGGAGTTTAATCTTCAGGTCTCAATATTCCGGCTCTCCCCTCACCGAGACTGAATTTTAAATTCTCAAAATCGATAATATTCCATGCTGGACAATTGACGCACCACATATATCTAGGTTAAAAGTACGACTTCCGCGACGAATTTAGTGGTAAACTGCTTGATTAAGTAAAATACGACGGTAAACGTTTCGCGCTGCACTAAGCTCACAGGAATAAGACATCAAACTGAAGTTGGTTAGATTTCAAACTGAAGTTGGCTTTTTTCTCTATCATCAATTCAATTTATACAATTTTTATAAAACTTTATAAATTTTTTTCACGTGGGCGCCTGTCGTTGAAGCAACCACTATTGAATCGTTTATCGTATTTTATATGAGGTATTGCTGTATTTTCTATTTACAACGAATAGGCATGTATCTGCATTACAAATAATTTATGATTTTGCATGATTGCAATTTATCGGGTTGAATAGGAAATTTCACTATAAAGGCGGGCATTATTTATCCGAATCTACCGGTATATTCTAAAATTGTCAAACAACCTATGTGGTTCGTTTATAGGGTTTAATCAGTATTATCACATAAATGAGCGGTTTGATTACAGGATCTTATCGGTTACGCTTGTCGTAGAAGCAACCGCTATTGAATCGTTTATCGTATTTTATGAGGTATTGCTGTATTTACCATTTACAACGAATAGGCATGTATCTGGATTACAAATAATTAATGATTTTCATGATTGCAATTTATCGGTTTGAGTAGGAAATTTCACTATAAAGTCGAGCATTATTTATCCGAATCTACCGGTATATTCTAATATTGTCAAGCAACCTATGTGGTTCGTTTATAGGGTTTAATCAGTATTGTCACATAAATCAGCGGTTTAGTATTACAATAAACACGGAATAGTTGATTAAATTTTTGGCGCGATATTTGTATTTCTCAAGTGGCTTTGGTGTTACTAAGAACACATAGAAATATTGGACAATGGAAATATTTTTTTCTAAAAATAGGTTAATATGTTTCATATTAGAAAAATAATGAAATATAAACTTTATTACAAGAGAATGCTAAATAAAGAATACATACCAATTCCGTAACGTATTCTGAATTATTTTAAATGTTAACATGAATCATCGAATCATATAAAAGATTAACAAAATTGGATTACTTATTGAAAATTAAATTATTATTTCTTTCCCTAGCGGAAATAATCATATGCGAATAATGTTTATAAATACTTAATAAAAGTTATTAGCTTTTATTAGATTTTCATAATACTTTATAAAGTGCGGATTTTGGACTGTAGTAATAATTTAAAAAATTTGGTGATGTTTATAAGATTTTGTTTAGTTGTTTTTAAAATTTCGTAAATATTTCTAAGCTTTATTTTAGGTTTTATTAGATTTTTGTATTTCGAAAATATCGTGAAAAACGATAAAATGACACTAATAGTAACTGTTGCATTTTCCTATATTTAACTGTTTTTAGCTCTTTCTAAGTGATGTATGCAAAAAAAACAAAACTATAATAAAAGAGTGCTATTGGTAAATATTCATAAAAATTCTAAATACTTATTTACTGTATATAATAATTTAAAAAAGTTATTAGTAGTTATTAGCTTTTTTAAACTCGCACATTCTTTTACTTTTGAAAAAACCTAAAAGCTAAAAAAAACCACTATCTTTACTTTCATGAAGAATAACATTGAAAAATATTTATAATTAAAGGGCACAAAATTAAGAATACCTGCAAGTGTCACTCGAGTCTGACAGTTATTTCTATAACCATTACTAAAGTAGTTAAATATATAGGAATAGTGAATATTGAAATATTTGTTCTAAAAGTTCGGTTAATATTTTTATTTTTAAAAAATAATGAGAATAAACTTTTGTACAAGAGTATACTAATGAAAGAATACATATAAATGCCGTTACATATTCTGAATTATTTTACAGAGTTTACTTGAATCAGTGAATCTTATAAGAATTATTATATTGGATAAGTTTATATAAAATAAATTTAATAATTCTTTGATTTTATTAGTAGCTTTATAATAAAAACTTTTACCTTTACTTGCATGAAGATTAACAATAAAAAATATTTATAACTAAATAATTCAAAATTAAGATTACATGCAACTGTCTAGAGTTTGGCTGTTATCTTACAAACATTACTAATTAACTTAAACATAGACGTAGTATAAACTTTGAATATTTTGTTTATAAGTTATGTTAATATTTTTCCATATTTCAATAATTAAAAGAAAAACTTATTTTACAAGATATACTAATTGAATTACTTTTTAACAAGAGCATAGTGTATATATATGAGTATATGTAAAATATTACTCACTCAGAGCTATTAATTATTGCTATTAATTAGTTTTATAATTTAGAGGCACATTCAAATTGAATTAAAATTATTTGTTTTCCAGATCTGTTTTGTCCTTGGACGAAGAATATTCTTTGTATTTGAAAATATACTGAAATTAACATGTAATTGAGTTCGATTTGATGTCTGAAAAGAAAGAATTATTATATTGGATAAGTTTATATAAAATAAATTTAATATTTCTTTCATGTTTATTAGTAGTATATTCATAGAAACTTCTATCTTTATATGCATGAAGAATAACAATGAAAAACATTTATAACTAAAGGTTACAAACTAAGAATACCATGAACGTGTCACACGAGTATCGCTGCAGCATTAATAAATTAAGTATACTTATGTAATTCGTATTATTGTTGGCGCAGCCGATACAACCCGATAGGCCGTCTGTCCCTTCCATGCGTCGAATCTCGTAAAACCTTATAAAAGAACTGTATTGGTTGGTTTAAAATTATGGAATTTAACGGTAGACACCGATAGCCGTTAGTGGACAATATAGCGAAAAACCTTATAGAACCTTATTAATTCAATGCACACGAATACGTCAAATACTCGAAAACCCGATACATGCCTATTTGTTATAAATAATAAATACGGAATTGCCTGGTAGAATGCGATTAGCGATTTGATTAGATTTGTTATTGCTGGCGCAGCCGTTAGTACCCGATAGGTCGTATGCCCAATACATGCGTCCATCCTCGTAAAACCTTATAAAAGAACTGTATTGGTTGGTTTAAATTATGGAATTTAACGGTAGACACCGATAGCTGTTAGTGGACAATATAGTGAAAAGCCTTATAGAACCTTATTAATTCAATGCACACGAATACGTCAAATACTCGAAAACCCGATACATGCCTATTTGTTATAAATAATAAATACGGAGGTTACCTGGTTGAACGCGATTAGCAATTTGATTAAGATTGCATTTATGGATGTCTTAGCTCATACGATCCGATAAACGAACCCGCCCATTTATTTTGTTGATCATCATATTGTACTATAAAATGTTTTTTTCTTTTGTGAGGTTTATCTTATAAAATACTATAAACATTTATTGTATAGTATGGTATGAGGTTTTTGCACCCGGAATTCCTTATAGACTCGAATTATATACCTACTATTAGAAAATAAAAAAAGATATAAACATATACAGTATTTCCATGATAAGAGCTTATTAAATTTTTATCGGGAAATGTGTATGAACTATAATCTTTTCATAGTCATTTCTTTCATTATAGAACCCGATTAATATTTTCTTGGATGCACTTGTGTAATTCATGTAGTAAAACACCTATACAGGCTTATAATTTTTCAATCAATTTATTACGATATATGCCGATTCTGAATTCATATTGGTAAAGTGAATAGATTTCTATAAATAATTATATGAGCATATCTCTATAAAAGCCTATAAGTTTAATAGTCTCATAGAAACTGATATATCTTTTACCAGGTAAAACTTATAAAAACTAAATTTCGGAACTTGTGATTCGTAGTTGTGAGGATTTCATTATAGGTACCGATAAAAAAGAAATCGCCCGATATATTACTATAAAATTTTTATCGGCACCCCGATTCAATGAGCCATTATTTTATCGGATTTTATAAGGTCTTTTCAACAGGGGTGCGATAGAGAAATGTACAAAGAATAAAAATCAGATTTTATCTTCTTATTTTTTAATTACAAAACCGAATGGTTCAAAAAGATTTATTTTAAACTTAAAATATTTAAACAACTTCATTTCAAATCAACATTTTGAAATTGAAGATTTACGAACAGCTATACAATTGATTTTTTCCAAATTATTTTTTAGGAACCAGTAGACTTAGAAGATGTATATTACCACATTCCTATTCATAAGATAGCAGAAAATATTTAAGATTTCAGTTTGATAATAAATTATTTCAATTTGTTTGTTTGCCATTTGGGTTGTGTAACCGCGCCATACATTTTTACTAAAATTTTGAAAGTAGTTGTTAAACATTTAAGGGGTTCCATACTCAATTTTTGATGATTAATTAATAAAAAAGTAGAACAGTATGTGAAAAAATAAGAGAAGAGGCGCCTTCGTTATTGACAATCTAACTGTGTGCTGAAATTTTAGATTAAAAGATAATTGCGTTTTCGAGAAAAGTCTTACCAAAATATCAAATATTTTCACCTCGTTGAGGTTAGGTTCAGATTTTTGGTAAGACTTTTCTCAAAAACGCAATATAATTTTAATCTGAAATTCAGCACACAGTTAGATTATTCATAACGAAGGCGCCTCTTCTCTTATTTTTTCACATCTGTTTTATTTACAAATTTATTACTAATAAACACGATTGCCGGTAAGGTAGGGAGGATAAATATTGACTATGGCACCCCGTTAAGAAGTAAAGAATTGTCATCAGTAGTTTATCTAGACGATATTTTATGTATAGGGAAAACTTTCGATAAATGTAACAATAACATTATAAAAACAATAATTTTTTTAGAAAGTTTAGGTTTCTTAATAAATTATAAAAAAATCAAAGCTAGTACCAAATAAAAAATGTCAATTTCTTGGATACATAATAGATACCAGTAAATATGCAATAGAATTACCTAAAGAAAAAAGAGAATCTATGTTTTTAATGTTAGAAAAATTTTTAAATTTAGATAAATGCAAAATACGGGATTATGCTCAATTAAGTGGAAAATTATTTCATGCTGTCCAGCTGTCGAATTTGGTTGGGTGTACACCAAGTTGTTAGAGAGAGAAAAGATTTTTCAGCTTATTTTTAACGACAATAATTATGATAATTTAATGTCTATACCAAATTCAATTAGGAAGATTTATTGTGGTGGAAAAGAAATATTTTAAATAGAGTTCATTTTATTAAACAGATTTTTATGCCATAACAATTGATACTGATGCTCTACGACAGGCTGGAGAGCATGGAATAAAGAAAGGAAAATTTATGGTTTTTGGTCAAAAAGAGAACGAATGTTTCATATTAATTTTTTAGAACTGTTAACAGCAAAAATTGCATCAAAGTCTTTAGCTGGAGATTGTAAAAAAATGTCAGATTTACTGCGAATTGATAATACTACGGCTATTTCTTACATAAATAAGATGGGCGGTACTATGTTTCTGAATATAATAAATTAGCTCGAGGGATATGGCAATGGGCAGAAAAAAGAGAAATAATTTTGTTTGCTTCTTATAATTCCTCAAAGGATAATGTAATTGCAGATAGTTTATCGAGGGTTAAGAATTTAGACACTGAATGGGAATTAAATGATATGTATTTCAACCAAATTATTGAATATTATGGGGAACCAGAAATAGATTTATTTGCTTCAAAAATAATTCAAAATGTAAAATATTTATTTCTTGGAAACCTGAAATATGAAGCCTCTTTTATTGATGCATTCACCATTCAGTGGGTCTAACTTTTATTTTAGGCATTTCCACCTTTTTCGTTAATTTTAAAAACTTTAGCAAAAATCAAGCGTGAAAATGCATATGGTATTTTAGTAATTCCTTTATGGAAGAATCAGCCGTGGTTTCCACTTTTTGAGGAATTAAGTATAGGAGAACCATAATGTTTAAAGCGATTCAAATCTACTTTTGTCTCCCTGTAGGACACTGATACATCCAAGATCGAAACACCTAAATTTAATTGTGAGCAGAGTCTCAGGCAAGCCTTTTTGAAGCAAACAGTTTCCCAGAAGAAGCAGTCGATATTATGATAGCGTCATTAAGTAAGGACCAATTAAACAGTATTCTAGTGCGTTAAAACATGGGATAAGTATTGTAGTCAGTATAGTATAGAATTTTTAAATGTAAATGTTTCATCAGTTTTAAGTTTTTTTGTCACACTTTATAGAAATCAGGAGCCTCTTACGGCACGTTGACTCTTGTCGTAGTGCTATTTCTTTAATTTCAAATGATAAACTAGGAGAAAATGCGAGTATTTCTAGATTTATGAAAGGAGTTTATAAACTCGACCGCCTCGTGCAAAATATTCTTCAACATGGGATGTTTCAAAAATCTTGGATTTTTTAGAAAACTTAGATGTATTAAATTTGAAAATCTTACTTATAAAACTGTTATGTTACTAGCAATTAGTACTGCGCAAAGATCACAAACAATATCATTAATAAGAATTAGTTATATAAGAGAAGTTTCCGAGGGGCTAGAAATAAGAGTCCCGGATATTTAGGAGCTAGCAATTTATCCTCTCACCGGTGACGCTCAACCTGAACTGTTTCTCTTCAAAGCACCATTTCCCTGGAACAAACTATCTCAGAAATATAGACATAAGAATTTGTGGTTTGAACTCTGCTACCACGGTCTAACTTGGAACTCTGGAGATCTCGACTACACAGAAATTGGGAATATTATTCGAGACCGGTTACACAACGCTGATCGTATTTTCGTCATTGGTGGTTTGAGAAAAGAGTGGCTTGGACGTTTCCACATTCCAGTCAGTGATATCGACGAATGGGGTTACCAAACCTATGACCATCCTAAGTTAGCAACAGTCTGTTCCAATCACAATAATGCATGCAAAATTATTTGTGCCTTGCATAATGTGAAGTTGATGCGTCAATTTTATATAAATGAATCTATCATGGAATGGGAAGATATATAAATGCATCATCATGGGACTATGCAGCATTATACTTCGTTTGCTACCTTGCTTGCGTAAGAAAATATACGACCAAATAAACGTCTTCAAAAATTAAAAGAGAGACACGATTAGCAAACATTGAAGCAGGTGCTTACATTTATGACGAAATAGATGGTATCTAGAGGAAGATATATAAATGCTCACAAAGTTATTGACTCATCATTTCATCATGGGGCTGTGCAACAGATACTTCAACTGCTTCCTTACTTAGACATCAAAGAAAAATATTTAGGTAAGTCGATCGTTAACAATCAAAAATTAGAACGACGAACATGTTTAACAAATATCGGAATCGATGAAAAGAAAGAAATGGAGAGGTAATGATAAGCGGTGTACCTCACAGATGGAGGCGTTGGTTGGGGCCTCCACCCTTCCCTTAAAAGTATAAATACCAACAATATCATCAACTTCCATCATTCCATCATGGGTCCTAGCAACAGTGCAGTTCGTCTTCCTCCCCTCTTAGAGAATGAAGAGAAAAAG
>JANSJX010001245.1:0-10083 GCA_026168455.1 Theocolax elegans
ACTAAAGCCTAAAGGTATACACTAAAAATAGTCATCGTCTCCTCCTATATTAAATCTCTCGTCACTCTCTCCCTCGCTCTCCTCCTTGCTCTATAGTCTATTCATTCCAGCGACTGCCCAGAAATCCGCGTGTATGTGGTGTAAATGTGAGTGTGGCAGCACGCGTATTAACTCACTGTGCAAATTCTGCGTGTCCCTCAGGATGAGCAATTGGCGCGAATAATAATAATATTAAGTACGTAAAGAAATACTAAAGATCGTAGGAGAATACGAATGGGCTACTTAGTGTTTCCGATCGATAATAATTAATTACACACCGTAAGCGAGTATAGAGAGTAAAAAACACCGCCTACGTATTGCGGAAATAAAGAATGAATAATATAGAGATTGGAACCGGATAGCCTTGACGTTCCCGACGCTATATATAGATTGTGATGCTGGTTATTAATTTACATAACAAAAAAAATATTATGTAAATAAAATTATATCCGGATTCCCAACATCATCGAAAAGAAAAACAATTATTAGTTTATTAGTCCTGATTACCCGTGGACTCACCCAGAGGAAGTTCCGTTGAATAAAATAATAGTTCCGGATAACTATTAAACCGCGTAACGAATATTAACACCCTTAACAAAATTTAGATATAACTAATTATATTACGGGATCTAATAATAGATCCCGTGGCACCACTAACCACGAGAGAGAGAACGTTAATTTTTAAATAAGTAAAATAAATAATTTACTTTAATAAGAAAAAAAACGCGCACTGAATTTATCCTTCTTGTCCCCACTAAATAGATCAATTATTATTTAATAATTAAAATAACTCACCAAGTCGATGAAACGAAATCAATAAGATAATTATATAATATAAATAATATCTAAATATATTCCTTGGATACTATTCCGTTTGGAAATTTATATATATATCTATATCTGTATAAATTGTGAATTAATTATTCCTCCTTATGAAAGTGATAAATCTACGGATACTCCTTAATCCTTCTTATACAAAAATAGATCCTCCCTTATAATATTCTGCGATCGATAGAATCAAAAATATAGGAAAACACTGTACTTTCGGTGGGTAGAATCAGAATGGCGATGATCCGTTTTTCCGAGTCACGCCAAACTTCTTCCCCGATTTTCCATCTCCCTCAATCTCCTAATATCCCTATCTGTTCTCTCTCTCGTTACCTGCGAGGGATACGGCAATATTATATTTCTCCAACCCTTCCGTATCCGTCACAGGTGTAATAAAGCTACCCGTATTTACCCCACTATAAATAAAAATGACAACTAATTTGCATAAGTTATCATTGTCCCAACTAGTATTTCGACTTTCCGTATTTAAGGTAATTACAGTCATATAACGTAATATGCTGTTATATTTACCCATACGGAAGTCTTATTCTCTAATAAAGTCATCTATTGATTGGTTCAATAGATCACTAAATTATTCTCTAGTTAATAGCGCTAAATTCAAATATACATTTATCTCCGTACTCTTATACACATGTTCCCCCACTATCCGCGTTCCAATTCCCTATACTATATGCGCGCGATCCCCAGTATCGATACGAGCGCGGACCGCGTGTTCAGTGTGCGCGCGCTTGAATCTAGATCGATTCAAGATGGCGACAACTGAGCGCGGGCCGGCACGTAAACAACGTGCCTCGCGACCGTTTCCCCGGGTGTACGCGATTCCCCACCGGCGGGAGTAGTACCGGGTACTACCGCGGAGTGAGTGCGCGCACGTACACGCACCAGCAACGACTCTCCAGGCGACGCCCAGTGATTTCGCTACATCACATTACCCCCCCCTAAACTTTACTTACCCTGGTAAGGATAGTTTATTCCTTAAAATACTACCTTCAATAACTCCCGGATAACGTGACACCCCAACACTATAAAAGAAAATACACGGTAATAATAATAAAAAAAAACTTACGTGAACTTCTTATAATTCATCCTGCTCCAGTCAATTAATCCCCTTTCTTCCTTGGTTTTCTAAACCATCCCTACTTTTAGTAAGGAGACCTCTACTAACTACCCTGCTACCTTATAGTCCTTACTACCCTTCACTCCCCGTGGTGGAACTATACCTGATCAGATCCTTTACATGCACCTTATTAATTTTCCCTTTGGACTTATCAGTCCTATCAATAATATAGACGGTGGGCGATAATACTTCCAATATGGTGTAAGGTCCTTCGTATTTAGGACACAGTTTTGCCGAAAACCTATTCGCGGCGTTAGACAAATAATGAGTCCTACAAAGTACCCTATCTCCCGGGAAAAATCTGACGTCCCTCCTACCCTTATTAAATACCTTAGCTTGTTTTTCCTTCGCCTGTTCTATATGCTTGGTGACAATATCTCTTAGTATATCTAACCGTTGTACCCTATCGGCCCAAGCTTTTTCATCACCCTTTTGAATTAATTCTCTCGGTTCTACCTCCCTACGTAAACTTTTAACAGGTCTGGGGTGTCTCCCATAATTCAGGAATGCGGGTGATACTTTTAAAGACGATTGAATCGCGGTATTTATCGCATGCCTAAATTCACTAAGGTGTTGATCCCAGGTCCTGTGATCGTTCTTAACAAACGCCGCAATCATAGTTTTCAACGTACGATTGCTCCGTTCTACAGCGTTTGCTTGAGGATGGTAGGGTGGAGTGGTGACATGTTTAACCCCATATTCCGCTAAGACATCATTTAAAAATTTATTCTCAAACTCTTTACCATTGTCAGTAAGCAAATAGTCAGGAGTCTCCCACCTAAATAAGATCAATTCCTCAAATGCTTTTGCTACTGATTTACCATCCGCGGTTCTTAACGGTTTCAACTCTATCCACCGAGTAAATAAATCTTGGAAAACTAACAAGTATTTACACTGACTCTTACTAGGTGGAAACTCCATCATATCCGCTGCCACCACTACCCAAGGTCTCTCAATCACCCTACTACTAAGCAATCCTTGTGGGCCTAACTGGGATACTTTATATCTCTGACAAACATCACACCCTACTACGAATCTATTGACATCATACCATACTCCTCTCCAATAATAGTCCCTAATAACCCTGTCATACGTCTTTTCTACCCCTAAGTGACCCGCCGAGGTTTCGCAATGCGCATCCCTTATTACTCGCTCTCGCTGTTCCTCTGGGACCACTAATCTCCAATCTTCGTCCCTATTGTGACCGGGTCCAACAATGGATCGTTACGGTATCTATATAATAGGCCGTTTACTACTCTCCATTGCTGGTAACGGTTAGGAAATTGCTCGACGTTCTTGAGCATATTTAAATACCAAGTGTCCCTAATCTCCTGAAAAGCAGCCACTGTATCGACCTCACCCGGATACATCCTAGAGAGTGCGTCTGGGACTTGATTGAGAGATCCTTTTCTATGGACTATCTCAAAGTCCCATTGTTGCATCTCTATAGCCCACCGAGCGAGACGACCAGTAGGCTCCTTAAGGTTCCGCAACCATTTCAACGCACTATGATCCGTGATTGCGGTAAATGGATATCCCTCTAAATATGGCCTCAACTTCTTTATAGCCCAAATTAACGCCAAACATTCCTTTTCCGTTGTGGAATAATTCCTTTCCGCGGCCGACAAAACCCTACTAATGTAGACTATGGGGTGCTCCCCGTCTTCCTGTTCCTGAGTCAAGCACCGCTCCCAGTGCATAATTACTTGCATCACACTGCACTTTGAACGGTTTGCTGAAATCAGGGCGAGCAAGAACGGGTGCAACAGTCAAGCTCTCTTTAGTGTATCGAAAGCTTCTGCTGCTCCTCCCCCCATATCCATTCTTGTCCCTTATGCAACAACCTTACTAATGGTATTTTTAATTCGGCCTCATTCTCAATAAAACGCGAGTACCAGGCGATCATACCAAAGAATCTTCTCAATTCCTTGATTGTCCTGGGTACTGGATAATTGACCACCGGAGACACTTTATCTGGATTGTTCTAAGTCCGTCCCTATCTAAAATAAATCCTAAATAAGTCACCCTACTACAACAAAATTCGCATTTGTCCCTATTCACCGTTAACCCTGCATCTAATAATTTCCGCAATACCAAATCCAGATATTTCAAGTGCTCCTCGAACGACTCGGTGACGATGATTATATCGTCCAGATATCCGAAAATGAAAGGTTCGAATTCCGGACCGAATATCGCATCGATCAACCGCTGGAAGGTCATGGGCGCATTCGTCAAACCGAATGGCATCCTTTTAAATTGCCATAGACCCGATCCTGGCAACCGCAAAAGCCGTATATTTTCGACTAGCAGGCGCCATCTTAACCTGAAAGTACGCCTGCTTCAAGTCGATTTTGCTAATATACTTGGCCTTGCGAATTTTATCCAGAATCGAATCCATTTGTGGCAAAGGATACGCATCCCGTTTTGTGACCGAGTTCAAGTCCCTATAGTCCACACAAAATCTAATTGATCCGTCGGACTTCCGTACCAAAACTGGTGCACTGCTCCAGTCACTTGCCGATCTTTCTATAACTCCCAACTGTAACATCTTCCTAACCTCCTCATGAGCTGCCTCCAACATCTTGGGCGAGATGCGCCGTGTTCGATGTTTGATTGGAGGAGCTCCCTGAACATCAATTGAATGTTCAGTAAGGTCTGTCATTCCTAACCGATCGGCGTTTATGTCTGGAAGCAAATTGTGCACCAATTTTTGCACTTTGTCCCTTTCCTCATCCTGTAATTCAGAGATGCCAGCGCATTCCCCGAATATTATAGGATGGTTTGTCCCTTTCTCACTACTATACGACCTCCAAGGACCTTCCCTAACACGCCACTGATCCTGTCCTAATCTATCATCGAAATTAAAAAGTTTGCCGAAATCCATCCCTAATATCATATCCGATTCCAAGTCTTTCAATGCCCTGCAATTAATTTTCCCTACATGTCCGTCAATCTCTAAATTGATTTCTAACGTCCCTAACGCCCTCACTAATCCACCATTGACATTTTTAATAACCACATCAGAGGACTTTAATCTATCCTTAAACTGTTCAGCTATCCTTGACCCTACTAAAGACAATGTGGAACCAGAATCAATTAACGCCCTATATTCCTGTCCTCCTAAAACAACTTTTAAATAATGCCTATTTTCTATATTAGATACTGATACACCTTGTTTCGGTTCAGTTGATCGATCTGGTGTCTCCTTGTTGCCAAGGAAGGTCTTTGGACTCTTTTCTTTTTCTTTTTCCTCATTATCCCCTAAAAGCAACTCTACACCCTTATTAATCAAATTTAATCTATCGTAACCCCTAATCTCTTGATTATCCTGTGACCTTCCTTCGCTAACTTGAGTCCCGCCACGATCAACTTTCCCCTTTTTGGCTAATAATTCAATATCTATTCGCTCTGCTCCCTTTAATAACCTATCCTCAATTATTCTAACTCCTGAATCATTTTCTGGATCGTCCCTACTGATCGACCGTAAATTACCCTTAGATCTTGGAATCGCACCCTTAGACCTATCTAACTTCCTATATTTACTTTGGGAGACACACCCTCTATATTGATCCTATCAATATTCTCCCCCACCCTTACTTCTAAATTTACCTCTGGGAAACAGTAACTTGGTAACGCCCTATCGGTCCCTACTGCCGTGATTCGAGAGTCAGGGGACCTTTCTGAACTCCCGATTTGCCGTTTCCCAACATCCCCCTAAACTGTGTACAATTCGGACAATCGTCGAATGTCGTCCCAACTGTCTTACAAACTTGACATGCTAACCCCTCAGTTTTGCGAAGGGAGCAGTTTCGTATGTTATGTCCCGGTTTTTTACAAAATAGCACCTCCTATTGGGACACTCGGAACTCCTATGCCCTACCTTCTGACACTCGAAACACGGACCGTGAAAGCTCTATTCTCGTCCCTATTTCCATTACTAACAAATCTATTCGACTCCCTAAATTCCCTATTATCTGGTCTATTCTGCCACCTATTCGACTGAAAATCCCTACTATCGGGTTGATTCTGCCACCTATTCGACGGAAATTCCCTACGATTAAAATTCCGATCGTTATAATTCACCCGTTGGCCATCAGCTGGTGGTCTTGACCAACCAGTCTGCTGCTGTACCGGTGGTCTCGCATTTTGTGGTGGTGCCTGCTTGGCCACAACCATTGCAGCTGTGATTGGCTGCTCCTGCGAATCCACCTGCACTTTAGCCTTAACCGCGCTTTTACTCGACCCTTTATCTACCTTCGTCGGCTTCAGCTTGTCTTTCGACCCAACTACACCCTGTTCATTTTCTTCCACCTTAGCCACCTTACCCTTTACTCTCGGCCCTTGGTAAGCGGCTTCTGGAATCCAAGTCCTTTCCTTAGGTGGCGGAGGAACGTAACGGTTGTCTAATTCTTTCTTCCGTTCGTATTTTCTCCCCCACTTCTCAATATCGTCCAAACTATCGAGATATTCGTTTTCCATTGCCTTCCGATACTCCGGCAACAGATTACGAAATATCAATGGAACCAGCTGACATTCCGACGGCGGTTCTTAAAATGCCCTACTATAAGTCTAATACACGATAGGTAACTAGCTATATCCTCTCCCTTTGCTTGAGTCCTTCTACGCAATTCTTCCATGATATCCTCTCTATCTAATATCCCCATGAATCTATGTCTGAATGCGCGTTTAAACTCTTTAAGCGTCTTAATCTTTTCCTTTACTGATCGAAACCACCTAACCGCGGTTTTCGATAGCGTACAAGGAATCGCGCTTAGGAACTCTGTATCAGAATACGCTGTTCCTTCATAGCAATCTTGAAGTTGAGCCAAGTACTCCTCCGGACCCCTCCTTACCTTCGCCAGAAAAGTGTATTTTCCAGTTTTGCAGCATCTTAACACACTGCATACTGCGCAACTGATTCACCCCTCTCTGACGTTGGCTGGTCTTATTAGACCTCGGAGTTTCCCCAGACTCCCTCATTATCACTATTTCCGCTCATATCTGTCCCAACTAACTCCCTGTCCTGATTCTGATCTACCTGTCTACGCATTAATTTTTTTTCTTTATGGACTCTCCTACTTTTGCATATTTCCTCTTCCGAACTACTACCTGTGTCGGTTTCCTCAACGTAATAAATTCTTTTCCCCTTATTATATAAAAACTCGCCCTTTGAGAAACCTAACTTCTTTGGCCCTAAGTTATTACATCGCTTGGGAGTAGATTCTCTTTTTCTCGATCCTAATTCGTCCGCACTACCATTTGTCGCTTTAACGCTTTAATTCTTCTACTAAGGAATTCTTTAATTCACTATATTCCACTAAATCTCTACTATTATTAATATCTCCTCGGTTTCAACCCTTTCTGGTTGACCTAGCTCTTCTACCTGTTTGCTAGCTTGCAAATTTTGCAACCTTGCATCTACTATTTTAATTAACGGCGCTTTCTAACTGATTACCCATAACCTCCCTAATAATGTCGTTACTAATATCCTCAAATTCCCTACATCTATGTTACTCCCTACTACTTCGCTTCTATCCGCAGTTACCGTTTCCTTTGATTTCCCATTCGATTTCTTACGCGCACACCGTTTTCTCCTGATTCTTTTCACTAATCTGAGTCTCTTTCCCTACTTCCACTACGTCCTGACTAACACTTTCCATTATTTTGTCTTCACTTTCCTTTACTTGTTTCCCTTTTCTATTACATTCCCCTTTGTCACTATTTCCTTACTATTCTCATTAATGGGTTTGTTCTACTTCTGTTTCATCTGCTCTTGTCGGTATTTCCCCTTCCCCTTCGTCATCCGTATACCACGGTACGTTTAAGTTAACATCTATTTCCTACAGTCCGCCCTTAATAACCTATCTTTCAATGTCCCAAATGACCCTACTGTACTTAACCCTTGTTTTTCCAATAACTCCTTAATTATTTAGGGTCTATTTTTGAAATCTTCCTAGATAATTCCCTCGCCCCTGTAGACTGTTTAAGATATTTTCCATTCGTTCCTTGTGACTACCCATTTTACTAAATTCCGATACGACAAAAGCAACAACGCCTAAAATACTACAAACAACCGAGAGAATAACTTAAAAAACACGAACAAACAAAAAAAATTAAAATGACTTTAATATTAAGCTTTAATCAACCCAGCGATCTTAATTCCTTCGTAAACTGAATTAAACGGGAACTCTTCGGTGCACGGGTCCGATCTGACCAGATAATGCCTCGCGCCAAATAAATAAATTTTCCTAAACCCACTGTAAATCACGAACAAAAAGAACAGAAAAAGAGAAAAAAAAAATGCACATCCGCTATATAAATAGAAATAAATATTGGCAACATAAAAATAAATATAATTATAAAAATATAAATTATAATTATTATTCTGGAGATTACCGTTTTGTATATCTTCCTAAAAAATGGAAAAAAAAAACAACAAATAACTAATAAATCCTTATTAAAATGGCTGGTGAAACAAAAAGAAATTTATCTCCTTGTGGTGTCCTCACGTCCAACTCCTGATTGCTTTTACAAATGGTCAATTCCAATACATATATTCAAAATTACCATGAATAATAATTTATATACGTCCCAAATATCAGAAAATAACACAATAAATAAAATAAATAATTATCTCCCAACTATTTTATTGGCACGAGGCGATGTCACTGTCTACCGCAAAAATTGTTAAATTGTCGAATAAAAGTTTTATTAACTTTGATTCAACAATCAACAAATCACCTTTAAACTAGTGCATCAGCCCACAAAAAGCGCTTGCAAAATAGGTTGATAGCAACAGACAGCAACGACAATAATGATTGCAATAATAATAAAAATAAAATAATAATATCAGTTTATATCTCCCACTAGAACGGTAATAATTAAATTTCCACGCGGCCAGTTAAACGTTAAAATGGCAGCAAATGAATTTACAATTTTTCAAAATGCGTAACCGAGCCGAAAATTTCTCTCGTCTCGACCCCACTGAGAAATTTCTAACACACTCCCTAAAATATTCGTCAATTCAACTTTCCGCCGATGTACAAAAAAAAAACGTTACAATTTGCTAACAAACCGAAAATAATTTAATCACTTAATGTACAATAAAAACACACGTTGGGCGCCAAATGTGATGCTGCTAAATAAGTAAAATAAATAATTACTTTAATAAGAAAAAAAAAACGCGCACTGAATTTATCCTTCTTGTCCCCACTAAATAGATCAATTATTATTTTAATAATTAAATAACTCACCAAGTCGATGAAACGAAATCAATAATATAATTTAATATAATAAATATAGCTAAATATATTCCTTGGATACTATTCCGTTTGGAAATTTATATATATATCTATATCTGTATAAATTGTGAATTAATTATTCCTCCTTATGAAAGTGATTAAATCTACGGATACTCCTTAATCCTTCTTATACAAAAAGAGATCCTCCCTTATAATATTCTGCGATCGATAGAATCAAAAATATAGAAAACACTGTACTTTCGGTGGGTAGAATCAGAATGGCGATGATCCGTTTTTCCGAGTCACGCCAACTTCTTCCCCGATTTCCATCTCCCTCAATCTCCTAATATCCTATCTGTTCTCTCTCCTCGTTACCTGCGAGGGATACGGCAATATTAATTTCTCCAACCCTTCCGTATCCGTCACAGGTGTAATAAAGCTACCCGTATTTACCCCACTATAATAAAAATGACAACTAATTGCATAAGTTATCATTGTCCCAACTAGTATTTCGACTTTCCGTATTAAGGAATTACAGTCATATAACTAATATGCTGTTATATTTACCATACGAAGTCTTATTCTCTAATAAATCATCTATTGATTGGTTCAATAGATCACTAATTATTCTCTAGTTAATAGCGCTAAATTCAAATATACATTTATCTCCGTACTCTTATACACATGTTCCCCCACTATCCGCGTTCCAAATTCCCTATACTATATGCGCGCGATCCCATATCGATACGAGCGCGGACCGCGTGTTCAGTGTGCGCGCGCTTGAATCTAGATCGCTAATATTTTATAAGTTGCCGCGATGGGTGGAAACCAACGCTG
>JANSJX010001246.1:0-10075 GCA_026168455.1 Theocolax elegans
TTGCAATTGAAAGGACTGAAATCAAACTGGAACGACAAGTATTTTGAATCTAACTCCCATATTTTCTCTACTTATTTATATTTTATTACACCTTTTTTATATGTAACTTATATCAAACTGGAATCAACAAGTATTTTGAATCTAACTCCCATATTTTCTCTACTTATTTATATTATTTTATTACACCTTTTTTATATTCCATAATAGTTTTCTGCAATTGAAAATATTGAAATCAAAAACACCTTCCAAGAAGGTGTCAAAACCCGCAAGTATTTTGTGTTGACACCTTTTTTATATGTAACTTATATTTAACATTTTATATATATATACAGTTTCTACAATTGAAAGTACTGAAATCAAAGCGGCATAATCGACAAGTATTTTGTATATCTTACCGTAAATTTGTGATTAATTAAACATTTACATATATTTCTTAAACTCCAGAAAAAGTTCTGCAATAGAAAGTACTGAAATCAAAGCGGAATCAACAAGTATTTATTTTTTAAAAATACAAATATCTATTAAATTGAAAACAAACATTTTTTCAGAAAAGCATCCTACAAATTTACATTTCATTCTAGTCCTGTCATGTCCTACAAGCAATAAATAAATAATTTTTTAATAATTTTATTAATTTCTGCAAAACTAATAAAAAAGTAATTTCTCTCTTTTTATTCTCTTTATATAAAATAATTTCCACACCAGATCTCCTACCTCGAATTCCGCTGGCCTTCGTCGTGAGTTGAAGATTTCGGCTTGCTGGGCCTTACTGGCAGCCGACTGACGATTTGCGTTCTCGTGCAGTCTTGGCAACTGTTTGATTTTGTCGTTCCAATCCTGCAGTCTACGGAACTCAAACTGTTGCTGGGCAAGCCGGTCTTGCTCTCGACGAGCTGTACTAGGCGCCTCGGGTTGGCGACCATAGTTCAGCATAGCCGGGCTCCATCCAGTAGAACTTTGCACCGCTGTGTTTAGTGCAAAGACTAACTCTGGCAGCTTGTCGTCCCAGTCGCTGTGCTTATCCTGGATATACGACGCCACCATTGTCTTAAGGGTCCGATTGGCCCTCTCGACAGGATTGGCCTGTGCGTGATAAGGGGGTGTCGTTGAATGATACACTCCCTTAGATTCGAGGTATTCGTCTACGAGTTTATTTTTAAACTCGGTCCCGTTGTCCGAGTGAAATACTTCCGGGGTGCCGAACCGGTTAATCACTCGTTCGTGAAGCTCGCGGACTATCGTCTTTGCGTTAGCTTTTCGTATCGGGATTGCTTCAATCCAGCGCGTGAATAAATCCTGGAATACTAGGATGTATTCGTATCCTCGGCTAGAGCGTGGAAGCGGGCCAGTGATATCTCCTGCTACCACCTGCCATGGTCTGTCCGATTGACGGTGACCCATTAACCCTGAGGGAGCTCGTTGCTCGACCTTACATTGCTGGCACACTTGACATCGCCTGACGTAATTCGCAACTTCTGCGTAAAATCGTGGCCAATAATAGTTTTGGGCCACGCGGGCGAATGTCTTTTCTCTTCCGAGATGGCCAGCTGAGGGATCATCGTGACACTCTCTCAGAATAGAGTGACGATTCTCTACGGGTACGACCAGCTTCCATGCTTGCTCGTCATCCATCACTTCCTCTAACTCCTTGTCGGGGCGATAGATGTATAGATTTCCTCCAACTATTTTCCAGTCGGGGAAATCACGGAGTCTGTCGAAAACGTTCTTAATCCAGTCTAGGTACCAAGGATCTTCAGTAGTTTGAGCCCACGACATTGCTGCTACTGTAGGCTCGTCGTCTTCATACATGCGAGATAGGGCATCGGGAACGTGATGCAGAGCTCCTTTTCTGTGCTCGACGACAAAGTCATGAGCTTGAAGTTCTAAAGCCCATCTCGCTAGTCGGCTGGTTGGATTTCTCATATTACACAACCAGCGAAGACTACTGTGATCCGTTATCACTTTGAAGTGGTACCCTTCGATGTAAGGTCTGAACTTATTAATAGCCCAGACCACGGCCAAGCATTCCCTCTCCGTAACGCTATAATTCTTCTCGGGTGCTGTGAGAATGCGACTGGCAAACTCAATGACTCTTTCCTCTCCGTCTATCTCTTGGACGAGCACGGCTCCTATGCCGGTATCGCTCGCGTCCGTGTGCAGGCTAAACAGTCCATCTGCACTGGGACGTTGAAGAACTGGAGCAGTCATGATCAGGGCCTTCAGTTGCTGAAAGGCTTGTTCCTGTTCATCTAACCACTCGTACCCTTGGTTCTTCTTTGTTAGACGGGTAAGTGGCTCGGCAATCGTGGCGTAATCCGGCATAAAACGCCGATACCACGACGCCGACTCAAGATTAAAATCTAATATTCGAGGACAGGTTCGTACTGAGGTAGGAAGATGAGCGATACGAGGATATATAGACACGGACAAAAAAAATTTTTTTTTCGTATATGCTCTCGTGGAAATCGATAAGAATATCGGTAGATAAATTGATTGTCATATATAGACATGTATATGGTTAATTGAAGGACGAAATAATGTAAATAATAACATGTAGATGCATTTATAGAAAAAACACGTACAATGCGTCTGACCAGTGACACGCGGGATAAAGATATAGTAAAAAAGCTTATATATCGTGAAATAAAAGTAAAGATATGAATATACATAATTTGAAAACGATTAAAACAGAAAGAAATTTTCATAAAAAAAATTGGCGACTCAAGATTAAAATATAATATTCGAAGACAGGTTCGTACTAAAGTAGGAAGATGAGCGATACGAGGATATATTGACACGGACAAAAAAATTTTTTTTTCGTGCATGCTTTCCTTAGAATCGATACGTATATCGATAGCTAAATTGATTTTCATATATAGACATGTATATGGTTAATTGAAGGACGAAAAATTGTAAATAATAACATGTAGATGCATTTAAAGAAAAAACACGTACAATGCGTCTGACCAGTGACACGCGGGATAAAGATATAGTGAAAAAATTTATACATCGTGAAATGAACGTAAGGATATTATTATACACAGTTTGAATACATTTTCAAGAAGAATAAATTTTCATAAAAAAATTGGCGACTCAAGATTAAAATCTAATATTCGAGGACAGATTCGTACTGAGGTAGGAAGATGAGCGATACGAGGATATATTGACACAGACAAAAAAATTTTTTTTTCGTACATGCTTTCCTTAGAATCGATACGTATATCGATAGCTAAATTCATTTTAAACAACAAATATAAAGAAACAAGCTGAATAAGACTAAAAATATTTTCCCATTTGTCTAGCAGTGGAAGCTAGGGTCCTAAGCACGTAAGATTTTTTTGACAGCAATCAGGTTATTAAATACCATAGATTAGAGACAACTATAAGATACCCGTCTATGTGTTGATATTTCGGATGACGGCAAGAAGCAAAAGTCTGGACTTTGACTGACTTCCTGTCATCATTACAATTGCAACTGACATTATTGATTATCGGAAACGTTACCACACTAGCAGGAAACTTAAGCTCATTTTAGCTACCTTAAGCTGAAAGATAGCTCCACTGCAATAAGAACAGTGTCTCCAAACTGTCTGCGACTTGAAATGAGCTGAAACTAGGAAACTTAAGCTCATTTTAGCTACCTTAAGCTGAAAGTTAGCTCCACTGCAATAAGCACAGAGTCTCCAAGCTATCTCCGGCTAGAAATGAGCTGAAACAATGAAACTTAAGCTCATTTTAGCTACCTTAAGCTGAAAGTTAGCTCCACTGCAATAAGAACAGTGTCTCCAAGCTGTCTGCGACTTGTAATGAGCTGAAACAAGGAAACTTAAGCTCATTTTAGCTACCTTAAGCTGAAAGTTAGCTCCACTGCAATAAGAACAGTGTCTCCTAGCTGTCTGCGAATTGAAATGAGCTGAAACATGGAAACTTAAGCTCATTTTAGCTACCTCAAACTGAAAGTTAGCTCCACTGCAATAAGAACAGTGTCTCCAAGCTGTCTGCGGCTTGAATTGAGCTGAAACAAGGAAACTTAAGCTCATTTTAGCTACCTCAAACTGAAAGTTAGCTCCACTGCAATAAGAACAGTGTCTCCAAGCTGTCTGCGGCTTGAATTGAGCTGAAACAAGGAAACTTAAGCTCATTTTAGCTACCTTAAGCTGAAAGTTAGCTCCACTGCAATAAGAACACTGTCTCCAAGCTGTCTGCGACTTGTAATGAGCTGAAACAAGCTGAAACAAGCTGAATAAGACTAAAAATATTTTCCCATTTGTCTAGCAGTGGAAGTTAGGGTCCTAAGCACGTAAGATTTTTTTGACAGCAATCAGGTTATTAAATACCATAGATTAGAGACAACTATAAGATACCCGTCTATGTGTTGATATTTCGGATGACGGCAAGAAGCAAAAGTCTGGACTTTGACTTACTTCCTGTCATCATTACAATTGCAACTGACATTATTGATTATCGGAAACGTTACCACACTAGCAGGAAACTTAAGCTCATTTTAGCTACCTTAAGCTGAAAGTTAGCTCGACTGCAATAAGAACAGTGTCTCCAAGCTGTCTGCGACTTGAAATGAGCTGAAACATGGGAACTTTAGCTCATTTTTTAGCTACCTTAAGCTGAAAGTTAGCTCCACTGCAATAAGAACAGTGTCTCCAAGCTGTATGCGGCTTGTAATGAGCTAAAACATGGAAACTTAAGCTCATTTTAGCTACCTTAAGCTGAAAGTTAGCTCCACTGCAATAAGAACAGTGTCTCCAGGCTGTCTGCGACTTGTAATGAGCTGAAACAAGGAAACTTAAGCTCATTTAGCTACCTTAAGCTGAAAGTTAGCTCCACTGCAATAAGAACAGTGTCTCCTAGCTGTCCGCGAATTGAAATGAGCTGAAACATGGAAACTTAAGCTCATTTTAGCTACCTCAAACTGAAAGTTAGCTCACTGCAATAAGAACAGTGTCTCCAAGCTGTCTGCGGCTTGAATTGAGCTGACCAAGGAAACTTAAGCTCATTTTAGCTACCTCAAACTGAAAGTTAGCTCCACTGCAATAAGAACAGTGTCTCCAAGCTGTCTGCGGCTTGTAATGAGCTGAAACAAGGAAACTTAAGCTCATTTTAGCTACCTTAAGCTGAAAGTTAGCTCCACTGCAATAAGAACAGTGTCTCCTAGCTGTCCGCGAATTGAAATGAGCTGAAACATGGAAACTTAAGCTCATTTTAGCTACCTCAAACTGAAAGTTAGCTCCACTGCAATAAGAACAGTGTCTCCAAGCTGTCTGCGGCTTGAATTGAGCTGAACCAAGGAAACTTAAGCTCATTTTAGCTACCTCAAACTGAAAGTTAGCTCCACTGCAATAAGAACAGTGTCTCCAAGCTGTCTGCGGCTTGAATTGAGCTGAAACAAGGAAACCTAAGCTCATTTTAGCTACCTTAAGCTGAAAGTTAGCTCCACTGCAATAAGAACACTGTCTCCAAGCTGTCTGCGACTTGTAATGAGCTGAAACAAGCTGAAACAAGCTGAATAAGACTAAATATATTTCCCATTTGTCTAGCAGTGTAAGTTAGGGTCCTAAGCACGTAAGATTTTTTGACAGCAATCAGGTTATTAAATACCATAGATTAGAGACAACTATAAGATACCCGTCTATGTGTTGATATTTCGGATGACGGCAAGAAGCAAAAGTCTGGACTTTGACTGACTTCCTGTCATCATTACAATTGCAACTGACATTATTGATTATCGGAAACGTTACCACACTAGCAGGAAACTTAAGCTCATTTTAGCTACCTTAAGCTGAAAGTTAGCTTCGACTGCAATAAGAACAGTGTCTCCAAGCTGTCTGCGACTTGAAATGAGCTGAAACATGGGAACTTAAGCTCATTTTAGCTACCTCAAGCTGAAAGTTAGCTCCACTGCAATAAGAACAGTTTCTCCAACCTGTCTGCGGCTTGAAATGAGCTGAAACAAGGAAACTTAGCTCATTTTTTAGCTACCTTAAGGGATGTCGGAGCTATAGCCTCCATCAAAGCCGCTCGATCTCCCGGCTTCGAATGGCGCTGTAGGGTGTCGATTTCTACGATAAACGTACTTAAACATAATTATAATTTTGCAGCTACATAGAGCTGTTGAAAGATACTTTCCCCCATAGCATAACTAAAATTAGGTAATTGTAATATTACTCTTGGCAGCAATGTTTTTTTTTCTAAGAAATGTGAAATACGTGCATGTAGCATTACGGCAGATATGACTCATGAATACCAGACGTATTTTCACATTTCTTTAAAAAATAAACCTTTGCTGCCAAGAGTAGTAGTTACAATTACCTTTATTTAGTCATAGCTAGGGGAAAGTATTTTCAACAGCTCTATGTAGCTGTAAATTTATATTATGTTTAATAGTACGCTTATCGTAGAAATCGACACCTGACTAAGCGCCATTCGAAGCGCGAGATCGAGCGGCTTTTGATGGAGGCTATAGCTCCGAATCCCCTTAACTGAAATTAGCGCCACTGCAATAAGAACAGTGTCTCCACTGTATGCGGCTTGTAATGAGCTAAAACTAGGAAACTTAAGCTCATTTTAGCTACCTTAGCTGAAAGTTAGCTCCACTGCAATAAGAACAGTGTCTCAAGCTGTCTGCGACCTGTAATGAGCTGAAACAAGGAAACTTTAAGCTCATTTTAGCTACCTTAAGCTGAAAGTTAGCTCCACTGCAATAAGAACAGTGTCTCCAGCTGTCTGCGAATTGAAATGAGCTGAAACATGGAAACTTAAGCTCATTTTAGCTACCTCAAACTGAAAGTTAGCTCCACTGCAATAAGAACAGTGTCTCCAAGCTGTCTGCGGCTTGAATTGAGCTGAAACAAGGAAACTTAAGCTCATTTTAGCTACCTCAAACTGAAAGTTAGCTCCACTGCAATAAGAACAGCTGTCTCCAAGCTGTCTGCGGCTTGAATTGAGCTGAAACAAGGAAACCTTAAGCTCATTTTAGCTACCTTAAGCTGAAAGTTAGCTCCACTGCCATAAGAACACTGTCTCCAAGCTGTCTGCGCTTGAAATAGGCTGAAACAAGCTGAAACAAGCTGAAAAAGTCTAGAAATATTTTTCCTTGTCTAGCAGAGGAAGTTAGGGCCCTAAGCACGTAAGATTTTTTTGACAGCAATCAGGTTATTAAAATACCATAGATTGGAGGACAACTATAATATACCCGTCTATGTGTTGATATTTCGGATGACGGCAAGAAGCTAAAGTCTGGACTTTGACTGACTTGCTGTCATCATAAACAACTGCAACTGACATTATTGAATTTCAGAAACGTTACCACACTAGCAGAAAACTTAAGCTCATTTTAGCTACCTTAAGCTGAAGGTTAGCTCCACTGCAATAGAACAGCGTCTCCAAGCTGTCCTGCGGCTTGAAATGAGCTGAAACAAGGAAACTTAAGCTCATTTTAGCTACCTTAAGCTGAAGGTTAGCTCCACTGCAATAAGAACAGCGTCCTCCAAGGCTGTCTGCGGCTTGAAATGAGCTGAACAAGGAAACTTAAGCTCATTTTAGCTACCTTAAGCTGAAAGTTAGCCCACTGCAATAAGAACAGTGTCTCCAAGCTGTCTGCGGCTTGTAATGAGCTAAAACATGGAAACTTACTCATTTAGCTACCTTAAGCTGAAGTTAGCTCCACTGCAATAAGAACAGTGTCCCTAGCTGTCTGCGAATTGAATGAGCTGAAACATGGAAAACTTAAGTCATTTTAGCTACCTCAAACTGAATGTAGCTCACTGCAAAGAACAGTGTCTCAAGCGGTGCGGCTTGAATTGAGCTGAAACAAGGAAACTTAAGCTCATTTTAGAACCTTAAGCTGAAAGTTAGCTCCACTGCAATAAGAACGTGTCTCCAAGCTGTCGCGATTGTAATGAGCTGAAAAAGGAAACTTAAGCTCATTTAGCTACCTTAAGCTGAAAGTTAGCTCCACTGCAATAAGAAGAACAGTGTCTCCTAGCTGTCGCGAATGAAATGAGCTGAAACAGAAACTAAGCTCATTTAGCTACCTCAAACTGAAATGTTAGCTCCAGTGCAATAAGAACAGTGTCTTCCAAGCTGTCTGCGGCTTGAAATGAGCTGAAACAAGGAAACTTAAGCTCATTTTAGCTACCTTAAGCTGAAATGTTAGCTCCACTGCAATAAGAACAGTGTCTCCAAGCTGTCTGCGGCTAGTAAATGAGCTGAAACAAGGAATCTTAAGCTCATTTTAGCTACCTTAAGCTGAAGGTTTAGCTCCACTGCAATAAGAACAGCGTCTCCAAGCTGTCTGCGGCTTGAAATGAGCTGAAACAAGGAAACTTAAGCTCATTTTAGCTACCTTAAGCTGAAAGTTAGCTCCACTGCAATAAGAAACAGTGTCTCCAAGCTGTCTGCGGCTTGAAATGAGCTGAAACAAGCTGAAACAAGCTGAAAAAGTCTAGAAATATTTTTCCATTTGTCTAGCAGAGGAAGTTAGGGCCCTAAGCACGTAAGATTTTTTTGACAGCAATCAGGTTATTAAAATACCATAGATTGGAGACAACTATAAGATACCCGTCTATGTGTTGATATCGGATGACGGCAAGAAGCTAAAGTCTGGACTTTGACGACTGCTTGTCATCATAAGAAAGCAACTGACATTATGAATTTCAGAAACGTTACCACACTAGCAGAAAACTTAAGCTCATTTTAGCTATCCTTAAGCTGAAAGTTAGCTCCACGCAATAAGAACAGTGTCTCCAAGCTGTCTGAGGCAAGAAATGGGCTGAAACAAGGAATCTTAAGCTCATTTTTAGTCCTAAGCGAAGGTTGCTCCACTGCAATAAGAACAGCGCTCCAAGCTGTCTGCGGCTTGAAATGAGCTGAAACAACGGAAACTTAAGCTCATTTTAGCTACCTTAAGCTGAAAGTTGCTCCACTGCAATAAGAACAGTGTTCCAAGCTGTCTGCGGCTGAAAGAGCTGAAACAAGCTGAAACAAGCTGAAAAGGTCTAGAAATATTTTTCCATTGTCTAGCAGAGGAGTGGTCCTAAGACGTAGATTTTTTGACAGCAATAGGTTATTAAAATACCATAGATTGGAGACAACTATAAGATACCCGTCTATGTGTTGATATTTCGGATGACGGCAACGATGATCGAGTTACTTCCTTTTGAAATGCATGTAGCCGGCTATAAATTGTGTGGTCCTGGTACAAAACTAGTCGAACGTCTCGAACGTGGTGAAATTGGAATCAATCCATTGGACGATGCTTGTCGAGAACACGATATTGCCTACGCTGATAAGAAGACGAATCGAAAACAGGCCGATCGAGTTTGGCTGAACGTGCTTTTTCACGTATGTTGGCGGGGGATACTCCGAGCGATGAAAGAACTCTGGCGATGATGACTGCTTGCTATATGGTTAGTAAAATCACGTTCGAAAAATTTTTTGGACGTATTAAGAAAGCTATCAAGCGCAACAATAAGAAAAAGAATAAAAAACAAAAAACCTTCTCAAAAGTGGCTAAGAATCATGAATAATCAATTGGAACTCTTGTATTATGGTTTACCAAGATCTACCGCATACGCTGGAGCTAACAAATTGTTACAAACCACCCGTAAAATGTTTAACTCGAAACGTGTGATTGAATGGCTCGAGAGTCAGGATGCATACAATAAACACAAATTTTTTAGACGTAGATTCGTTCGACGTAGTTATAACGTTCGCAATATTGATGATGTTTGGGAAGCCGATTTAATGGATTTGAGATTATTGAAACGTACAACGATGGATTCACTTATATTTTGACCGTTATAGATGTTCTTAGCAAATATGTATGGATAGAGCCGGTGAGACGAAAAGTGGTAATAACGTCGCTAAAGCTTTTGAAATTATTTTAACCAGGACTGGTGGACGAAAACCGATATGTCTGCAGACCGATAAAGGTCGCGAATTTACGAACCGCGAATTCCAACAAGTCCTCGAAAAAGAAGATATAATCTACAGAATCGTACGTAGTCCTGACATTAAAGCAGCTATCGTTGAAAGAGTTATAAGAACAATTAAAGAACGA
>JANSJX010000131.1:0-68250 GCA_026168455.1 Theocolax elegans
TAGTGCCAGTGATCGTGTTATTATACATAGTTGCTAAAAGTAGAAATTATTCTCTGCACCCTTCGAAATATCCGAGTAGAAATTTCATTATAATTTAAACAATTTCTGGCGATTCACATCGTAATTTGACAAGTTTTGATAAATAAATGGTATAATGGCTGAAACTCTTTTTTTTTTTATTTTCATGTTATTGTTTACTACTGGAAGTAACGAATTGCGGTATTGTATTATTTAATTGAGGCGCTTAATTAGATTCGCGTTATTATTATTAACAGTTCATTATTATTTTCGAGAGAAAGGAAACATTTTTGCTTGAAATATAACGAGTCGTCAGTTCCTATGTAAAGTAAGTTAATTATCCTTTTAGAACTATTTAGATTGTTAATTATTTAACTAACTACTTTCATTTCTTATTTACTTAAACAATTCAATTGAGTATTTTATTGTTCCTAATGTTTGCATAGTTTGCTCGTCCGTAATCTAAATCGTTATAATCTCACAGTTGCAAATACGAGTTACATATCGATTACAAGAAAATTCGTAGGTATTGTTAAAAAAGAGAAGGAAGAAGTGGAAGAAAAAAAGAAAAAGATTCAATTCCCATCACCGAGGCCACTTTTGTTTATCCAACCGACATTTGATTTAACTTCCGATTAGGTCGGAAACCGGCCGCGGTTACTCGGCAATCCGTCGCAAACTGCATCCGTTCTCTCCCATTCGGACAGGACTGCAGACGCGAGATAATGGAATGCGCGAAACCCCGAGGAGCGAGAGAGATGGGAAATCCAATTCCTGGGCAGCTACATTGCCCATGAAAGGACGATAGCTTGCTCTGACGTTTTCGCGAGCACCTTCCCTCTTCTCTTTTTTTTTACCCCAACTATCTCGTTCTTCTCTCTCGGACTTTTTTTTTTTATTCTTTTTTACTCCCCTTCTCGTTTGCGGCTGGCAGCTCGCGGTTCTGTTATTTTATATGAACGGATTTCCGATTACCGTGGATCTACGTATATGTAGACCTGTGTGTAGCTAAGCTGGATCGATTAATTCACTGATAACTATTTCCTTTTCAACCTCGTTCGTCATATATGCGTGTCTAAGTGTTACTACTTTTATCTTCTTTCTACAATTCACTTTTAAGTTATATATCTAATCATAAAGTTAAAATTTGTTTGCGTAAAAAATAGTCGGTTTATCCTTTACGCGCGTACTATATGTACATACAGTATCGCTCATAGCTTTTGCCACCATTTGAACAAAATTATCAAAACTTCAATGTTTTGTGAGACAAATGTAAAAATTACACTGAGAAAATTAGTAGTATATTAAAATTACTATATAATATAGTAAATATTGTGATAATCCAAGTATAACCCTACGTTACTATAACAATATACTAATTTTTAATATACCATTTTTCTCACAGTCAGGGTAAAATTTAGTATTTCTTTTAACTAACTATAGTTTGATTGATTCTTAGGGAAATAATTCTACTTTAGATCTGTCTGTATAACATTTGAAAGATAGTTTAAAAAATGTACAGAATCAATGTTTAAGAAAATTTTTATGTGCATTATTTATGAGTGTTGTATCACTTTATGTAAAACATACCCTTCCAAAGAAACCATTATACCTTGGAAACAAGGAAATGTCGGATCCAGAAAATGGTCATTTTGTACTTTCTTTTATAAACAAATGAATAAAGTTTTCAAAAAACGCCAAACGTCAAGCCCTTAGGCATGTTTTAAATAATATACCCAAATTTTTCCAAATTTTTAAATCCATAATTTGATCACGATTTTCGGGTTGAAAGATTATGCTTTTTTGAACTAATAATTACCGACCAAACATTGTTTACTCTATTATTATATAAAAAATGTTTTTCATTAAAAAATCAAAACATCAAGCCCTGACTTATGTTTTCAACTATCCGTATGATTTTTTTCAGATTTTTAATGCAATATTTTAGATATAATTTTTGGGTTGAAAGGTGCAGATTCCTGTAATTTGGGTGAATGGTATACTTATATTATTGACTATTAAGAACACCGACACACCAAATTCATTATAAATAGAAACAGATAAAAATTACATACTTGTTAAAAATAGCATATCAAACCACTTTTAACAGTTGGATACATTTAATAAACTATATTGATAATTATTGGTCTACTTAATATGCATATTAATCACAAATAATAAACTTCAAATTTGGAAGTCTACGTTTTATTTTCATTACACAAGCCTGTTTTCAAAGTTAATATAATCATATATATTTCAACAAAATATGTACTTTGCATAAACTAATTTATTAAAATGACGATTGAAATAAGAAATTTAAATAGCCAATAACTCTCTTACAGTTTAAGATATTATTTATAAAAGTAATAAAAAAATATTTCAAAAAATTAAGTATAAAAAGCTTTAGCATTTGAATATATTAATATAATAGTAACAGATCAGCCTAATTGTTAATATATTATATTGATGATAATACTTGTGTTTCACCCTCCATTGTTAATAACAAAGTTAAAAGGCATTATTTATTTAATTTTCTTTAGGGGCCAGCTAGGTTTATATTAATTAAATAAATAAAATAAAAACCATTTTTTACGTTATATATAAAGGCAAAAAACGCAAACTTCTTTAGGGCGAAAAAATAATTTTTATTATTAAATTACACAATAACCAAACAATAATACAAAACTTTAATCAAATCAACATATATCATTTTACATTATAAATCTTAGAATAATCTCATCATACTAAATGTATACCAATCGTTTCACCTATTTATATACAATCGTGAAACAGGTACGTAATGTGAACACAAGTGACTAATCATGATTAAATCTTTTATTTTCAATTTCTTAAAAGAGGGATTAAGCTTATTCAAAGAATATATATCCTCTTTCTTATTGTACTATTTTTATTACTTTTAGTATGGATCATTTGTGAAATAATTATTTTTTATAATTAAATGCCGTATCTAAAACTGTAATTATTATATATATAATTTCTTTTTTCTTATTTTTTCCATTTTTTATTATCCGAGTTGTACTGTTTTATTATAAACATAACCACCAAAACGTTACAAAAAAAAAGAATGTGTTAAACTTTTAGTTCACCTTTCCTTTTCTTCTGATTTAATTTTAAAATATTATGTTTTGTAAAAAGTGGTCAAAGACTGTAAGGTAGCTAAAAAACTGTATACATTTTAAATTGTAAAATTTTAGGGTGCAATTTCAATAGCCAATATAATAAATATTACGTTTATGAAAAATATTTAATTTTAAAATATTTCGTCCACATTACAAAGTGAAACGTGTAAACATTATGCATGATATTTTTAATTCTCAAATTATGAAAAGATCATAACGTCGAATAAACATTTTCTATAATAAATAGAACTTTAAATCCATGTATTAAAATGCACTATAACTTAAAATTTCAAAGTGTAAAGTGGTCGATACTTGTAATACATACTGTGAGGTTTAAAGTTATATCATAAGCGTGCAGTTTATCCCCTCCCTGCTCCTCGATACGTTCAAATGCCGCGCGCGTCAAGTACGGGGCGTCCGTTCGCTAGGTTGCTACCGTCAATTTCGCTTTTTCCACTATCGAAGTAGTCGAGTTTAGGTGATATAAGGGAGCGCGTCAGAGCCAAAGCATACTTACCTGGCGTAGAGGTTACCGTGATCAACAAGGCGGTTCCTCCAGGGCGAGGCTCTTCCATTGCACTAAGGTTGGGCTGGACCCTTGCGAATATCCCTAATGTGGATATCTCGGACGTATAATTTTTGGTTAGCCGGGACTGCGTTCGCGCTATCCCGAAATAATTAATACAACATAAATAATTATATTATTAGTTTAGTCTAAGCACTGGATATTGTTTTTGTCGTCTTTGATATGACATAACCTCTATACCCAAGCTTTATAAACGGATTTTAGCGTACTGAATCCGGTCTTTAAAAATGGTATATAAATTGTTATTAATAATTTAATTGTTTAAGTTGCCATAAAAGCCACTTTACAAACAATTTTAACATTTAAACAATATGAAAACAAAGACATTTTTATTAGAAGTTTTCCCCCCTCGATTTTGGTTTGACTAATATCTTCATTAGGTCAAACGTTTTGCAATTTTTGTGCAAAATGTCCCATTTTTTATATCAGCGCTCACTGTATCGTTTGTAACTTCGGTTTGAATGAAAATTTTTAAGCTTTATAATTTTCTTTCGAAAAAATAATTATTATTCTATCGTGGAAAAGAAAAAAGTTATTAAATTCATACATTATATTTTATTCAAACATGCAAAAACCAACAAAAAATATGTACACTAATTTGTTTATATCAATATTAATTTTGTTTGAACAATAATTACAACTTATTTTGAGAGCCACGTTAGAAGTAGTTTATTAATTTAAATGAAGAACATCATTTTTTGGCATAAAATCGTGTCATCTATGTATTTAATCTTTAATTTAATGTTTGTATTTCATTATAGAATTTTGCATATTTAGTAATAACAGTTTTGTATATCTTGTACGCGTCTCAATACTAAATTATAAGTAACCTAACAAGTAAATAATTAATTATCATAGAGTAAAAAAAGTATTTAATTTAGTTAATTTAGTTTTCAAAACTATTGATACTATATGATTTTGGTAATTTTACACTTAATATTAATAAAATAAATAAGCCTAATTTTAACTCTCATAAATGTACTCAGCTAATGAATATGTAACTTATGAAGAATAATAGATTAAAAAGATAAACTTACAAGAATATCAAATGTTTGGTAAGTGGATCGTGCCCACTTGTAGAATATGTTTTCGATAAAAAAATATAAAAAAAGCCAGAGCGACAGACCCTAACAATCAGTTTTTCAAAAGCTATAACTCTATTACAGTAAAATTTCCAAAAAAGAGGCTTTACTTTAAACGCTTGTAACTTCTAAACTATCAAATATTAACATTCAAACTAAAGGTTAATAAAAGGATGAGATAAAATAGATATAATTTAAAAAATACGCTCAAAATCGTTGAAATGGAGCAAAGTTATAAACCGAATTATGAAATTAAAGAAATTTAGCTTAAAAAATTAATAAAATTTGCAGTGCCCATTTTCGTTTAAAATTTCTTCAAATTTTAAATTCGCTATAACTTTGTTCCATTGCAACGGATTTGAGTGTATATTTTTAAATTATATCTATTTTACCTCATCCTTTTATTAAACTTTAGTTTGAATGTTAATATTTGATTGGTTAGAATTACAGGTGTTTACAGTGAAGCCTCTTGTTTCCTGCTCTGACTTTCTTCATATTTTTATATTAGAAAACTTATCCTACAAACTGCGCACGATCCGTTTCCCAAACATATGATGTTCTCCTTGTTAGTTTATCTATTTTTGGTAAATCATAACATTTTGCTGATAGTCTCAGTTAAACTAAGTTGGTTTTCATGATGATTAAGTTTTAAAAAATTATTATCTTTCAAAATTTTTAAAGTTTTATATGTTTTCCTCGTAATTTGTACTGGATTTTTATTTATTTTTTGTACATTGAAGTGCCAAGTTTCTCCATTTCCAGAATATAATTAGATTTTTTTAAACATACTGAAACGTTAGCTTTATTAACCATCGTAAAAAATAAATCCTGATTTGTTTTAAAATATGTTTTTTAAGTGTATCTTCTTTCAATTAAATTACTTGTGAATTCGTTTCTAATTTTATTCTTTACGTGTCTATAAGTGTTTATATTAATATTCGTGATTAAAAATATTAGTCTTAAATAAATTAATCTAAAATATTAATGAAATATTGATCTTGCTTATATTGTTTGAGAATTAAATTAAATACTAATAGAGGAATAAATATTATAAATATTTTTTTTGATATTTGACGTGCAATAAATTGTCGGCATTACTTTTTAACTTGTTACGCATATTTTGGATTTGTTCCTATTTATGAAATAATGTAAACGCTTTATTTAACATAAACAACTTTATATCGTTGCCCCTTACGAAGATTCGCATATCTAAATGCTTTGTTAAGTGTAAACGTGCTACTCTTCGTAATGCACGACGATAATAGTTGATAAAAAGGGTTGAAAATTTTAAATCGTGGATGTGTAAAGGTCAAGTAAATGTACGAAATCGGCATACTTTGTGTATTTGTTGATTATGAAATTATGTATCTATTTTGTTTATATTTCATTATCATGCTGCACTGTGTTGTATTATTTAACATTTATATTTTATTGACTTAGGTTTATGTTCATACAATATTAAAGTTGAAATAATAATAATACGTAGGTTCATTTATACATTAATTCATACTACGCAGCATAAACAATTGATATTAATCATCAATTTATTATCGTCCACGCAGTTGATTCAAAGGAAAAATTTTTTATATCGATTTTTTGTGAACAAACCAACCTAATGACAAATATGTGCAATAATTGACCAAATAGTAAGTAAGTCTCTATGTATTCAAAATTGTATTCAAATAGAAAATGTTGTAAATAAATGATTGATTTAATAAAGGTATAGCCTGATGAGGATGGAGGACTTCCAAAGGAACGTCACTAATTCAATAATTACTTGGTTTGTTCACCAAAAATCAATATAAAAAATATTTCCTTTGAATAAAACAATTGAATTTTACATGACAATTTGTTTATTAGACAAATATTGTATAATATAATAATTTGATTTAGAGACTTAACAAAAATTGTATTATAAATACCACTTAAAAAACTGTTAAGGTTAAGTACAATCTAGAGTAATTGATACATTTAACCCTAATATATGCGGAAAGAGGCTCTTTTCCATCATAACTAATACTTGCATCTTCCGTGACAATAGCATCACCAACATGTTTAGCAGACTCTTTTTTCTACAGAGAAATATTAAAAAATACGTTGTATGTAATTTGATGTTGGAAAAATCGATATTCATTGTATTTGGAAATCGAAAACGAAAATTACTTGCATTTACTGTATTTTGCGATTAAACGTTTTATCCATATAGCTCCTTACACATGTACAATTTATAAATAAATGGAAAAAGCATCACGCATCGGGTAAATTTGTAACCTATGTAATTACATAATCGAATTAAAACAAGGAATAAAAAGATTTTGTATAGGTTTTGTAATTAAGTGATACAAGGTACAACGATCCTCGATTCGTCATCGACCGATCGCTACAAAAATATGCACGCTAAACTTAGCCTCTTTTGTCTCTCTTTGCTATCTTTGCCGGCAGACGACAAGTCTCTTTCTAGTCTCTCTCTCTCTCTCTCTCTCTCTCTCTCTCTCTCTCTCTCTCTCTCGCATGTGTGCCTTCTTCCCTTTTTCATCATCCCGTAGCGCTGAATTAGAAGGGAATTAGCAAGACTATACGTTGACTGTTGTCTAGAATCTCATGTAATTTACACTCATCGTCAAGAGAGAATTAAAAGCTCTTTTACTGTCAAGAGCTTACACTCCATAAAAATTATCCTCATATTCATTTCAGCAGTACAAGTACTAAAGTTCGATTTGTATAAGCTTTCGTCCGAAATGGGAGTTATTGCAATTGCAACGGAGGTAACCTAATTTTTCACCTGAATTTGGTCAGATTTCTATAGATAAAACCAACACGATTGAACAAATTTATGTTTATTTTTATGTATTGTGACAGCTATCTGTTTAGTATGATTGTTTTTTTTGTTTTTTATGTGCTCAATAAGTTTTCTTTTTTTTTCACATATATACAATACTGAACAGTAATTGCAAAATCATTCATACATTATTGATACCAAATTTTTAGTACCATCCTTGCCCAGTTTTATAAATAATTTAATTTTATTAATTTAAATAGTTTTTTTAACAATTAGAACTGAACTTTAACATAGAACTGAATTTTATAAAAAAAAGCTTATTGAAAAGTATGGTCAAATTGGTTATTTTATAATTGCTCAAATTATTTATATTTTATTACTTATTATACTAAATGTCGAACTGATATTATTGTCAATGAATGCTGTACAATATTTATATTTTAATAAAAAAAATATTTGTTTTTTCTCACATCTATATTACGCGGTAAAATCGTCCTGCCTATATACTAAATTTTTTTTATTGTAAAAAATGATTGGAATAACAGAATATCGAAGCTGATAAATTTTATCATGTTTGATATTTTCTAATATCGATCAACAATTGAAAAATTTTTTAACATTTTTGCACCAGAGTCTAATCTATATATGTACAGTATAACAAGTTCAGTAATAACATGTAATGATATGAAATCGTGTTTCATGCACCTAACAAGGTTTTTTAGGTTATATCACATAAGAATCACAGTTTTTTCGGTGTCAATGATGAAAGTTAAAACTATCAGATTTACATATATATCATTAAAAATTATAGCTCCAACGTCTACTTTACTTTTTGGTAACAATCTGAAATTACTTTTAATATCTCTTTTTACAATCACGTAAGAATTGTAAATTTTTATTGTAACTATTAAAAAAGGGACTCAAAAAATTTTTGCGTAAAAAGATAATTGTGTCATCTACATATATAAAGTAGAATAATGGTGTGCATTATTTTAATTTTAATTCGAAGTTTTCAGATCACCAATTGTTGACTAAAATTTTGGTTGTTAACAATTAATTAATAAAAGTTATAAATTTTTTACTTCAAAACCCATTTTTAACTCTCTTAACGTATACACTACGAATTGGGATATCGTTTTTAAAACAATCGATTTCGAGATGAAGAAAACTTTCTAAATACATCGACAAATTATATGATTTTGGGTAACCATATAGTATTGAGAGATATCATTTGTCGGATATATTTATTTCTCTCAGTAAACCATAGACATAATTAAACAGCTATAGAATACTTTATCGTCTAGTATATAACTGGTCTTTAAATGAATTCCTGAAATAAGTAAAAATTTTAAAATTACTTGTCATTAAATAATTGACCAGTAAGTGTTATAAGGTAAAATCGATTAGGATTTCTATCCGTGAAAACAAATATCGTACATCATAGACGTATATATCCTTTATTGTACTTAATTGACTAATGGACAGATAGTAAAGAGACCAAGAGATAGTTAATTCTACCTTCCGTGATTCGAAACGTCAAAGAGCCATGGCGTGTCGTCCTAATGGCCAGTACGAAATTTACCCGAAAATCTCGTTACTGGCCTTTCAGCCTCCCTCTATCTGTTTCAAGAGACAAGTTGCTCTTCGCGTGCTAACTTTCTGCGGCTGGTTTGCTGTTCACTTTACGTAAAAAAGGCAAAAAAAAATACTCGTCAAATTACTTGAATTCTATAATAGGTTTATTCTTCTCGTAAGTAGATTCATTGTTAATGATCGTATAAGCGATCGTTAAATAACAAATGCTGCACCGGAAAAATTAATTTACTTAATTAAGATTAGTAATTAACTTAATTAATTTATTTTAATTCGATATTTTATTAAAAAATCATTAGTCTCTATTTGATATGTACGAGTTACAATAAAAATAGGTATTAAATATGACTAGTAATTTATAAAATCTAAAATTAAAATTACGTTAGAGGGAAAAGTATAAATTGTTAAGGAAGATAATTGTGAATAAATGATGAAATCAAAATAGAAGTTAGTTTATTCCAAATTAATCTGACATTTGCTTTTCATTTACAGAATGCGAGCGAAGCTCGTATATAGTCTTCGGGATCGATTAACCAATTTCTATTTCTGCGATTTCTTGGAAAAGTACTTGCTTCCAGCTTGCAATTTATTCTTTGAGTTGATTTAGTTAAATTTCAAACCGAGAAAAATCCTATAGCTAAATAAAAATAAATAAATTAATTGTCGTCGTACGCGCAAAAATAAGGTTATCTATAGTAGATATGTTTTCGATGTTTATTATTTATCGATTGATGATTACCATTTACATAAATCGAACAAAAAATTAATTGAGCGATTTCATTAAAATATTCATTTTACACATATATGTATATATTCAACGAAATCTTCATACGAATTGAATAAACAAATATTGAGTAAATTTAAATAAACATTAATTTGTTTCAATTCGAATATTATTCCTTCGAATGGATGATATACCTTTCGATTCGTGACGAAGCTTTTTCCGTGCAGATAATCTTTATCAATAAGACCGTTGAATTAACGAATCAATTTGAAAATCTATTGTTATAACAAAAAGAATAGACGAATTTTCCTGTACAATTATTGAAATCCAATACACAGTGGTCATAGAATATATCGAAAACACAAAGCTTTGTCCAAACGATTGATAGAACCGAAAGAGAGAGAAAGCGAGAGAGAAGGTGATGTAGGGGAGGGAAGAGAGATTTTCTCACCCTGGTACGAAATCCCGCAGGTACATAAGGTCCCTAGGTGATCCAAGAGATACATATAGCGCGAAATTTCCTGGCTGCCATCCGAGCGAGAAATAGAGCTAAAAATATATATATATATATATACATGTACGTACGTTGGTCGAGCCTCCAGCTGAGCGTTCATGCGGGCTGTATGTTGCAACCCGCTCGCATCGTTTCCTCCGCATTCTTTGAAGTGCGCAGCTCGAGAGGAACGCGCAGCTTGTCGCTCGCTTAAAAGGTTTCACCCTCCGCGTCGTTTTCACTCTTCTTCTCTCTTCTCCTTCTCTCTCTCTCTCTCTCTCTCTCTCTCTCTCTCTCTCTCTCTCTCTCTCTCTCTCTCTCGCTCTCTCACTCTCTCTCGCTCTCGCTCTTCTCTTTTTTTCTACTCAAAATGGAACTGACCTTTTTATCTTCTCGCACCTCGCGGAAACTTTGTAGCAAAGTGATGCCTTCTCTTGAAGCTTCCATATGACATTCCATGGGATTTTTTTTATCCTGTAGGGATGACTCAACGATTTTTAGACTCGTAATTAGCTAGTTTAGAATAAAAAAATGACTTGCTTTTTTTTATCAAAAAAATGGTCATTTTTTACATTATCAAACTATGAATATTTTCGAGTTTGGATAAATATTTTCCTAAACAATACTAAGAGATGGAAAAAATGTACAGAAGAGTGTGTTACACTCTACTAAACTAATGTATGTAGGTGTAATGGCACAAATATATTAAGAGTATTGTACATTTTACAGTAAGTATCCTTTAATATATCGGGTAAAAGAGAAAAATTAAAAAATAGTTTTATTCTTGCAGTATGCTTATTAAATATACTAATATAATAATACTTGGATATTATTATTTATTATAGTAAAATATTTAATTATTTAATAAATATTAATCACTTTAGCAGATTCAAATCGTCGATTTCTCGAGTAGAATTCTTGTACTTTACCAAATGCATTAAATAAACACTTTTATTTTGTCGAGTCTGTTAAATAATGCACACTGCTTACTTATAATTAAAATGTATTTGCAATATTAATGCGGTCTAGTTTTAATTAATAAATAATCACGTAAAATATTTAAGGTACGTTATATATAAACGAGAAGTAATGGTAACCAATATATTTTATCGTGGATTAAATTTTCTTTCCCTCCTTAAAACATTAATGAACGGCCATGTTGAAGCATTTAAAGATTGCTTTCATCGGTTGCTCTTTGGACTAGGCACTAAAATTGATTTATTTTGAATTTTTAAATCAGTAAAGTATATGTTAATGTACATCAATTCATGTACTGCTTTTATGAACATTTTGCATTCTGATGATTCTATTTAGTCAATTGTTCTAAACCAAAATTACAAAATGTTCACAGAAATAATATTTTAATTTATGTGCATTAAGATATCCTGTATTACAATCAATTAAATTTTGAATTGAAAATTTTATTATTATTAAATTCTACTGGTTAAAGCCGAGTCTGACTCCTTAAAAACTTGTGTTATAATATGTTTCATCCCAGTGGTTTACCGGCTGAAAAGTACTATTTTGTAATAGACAATAACGTTTTGATTCTAATGAAAAATTTGTATATTGTTCAGTGATATGTATATTATTCGAATTACAATTTCTGTCAGTCTGTCCAAATTTTAATCATGAATCAAGAAGGGTTTATTTATTTACGAGGTCTATATAATTATATAAAGTTTTAAGGTTATTGATGCAATCATTCTTTAAAATAATTTATCTGGTTAACGACTGCTTAAGGAGGTCCCATAGTTAATTTTTTTTAATTTACAAACGAAAAATAAAGAATAGGTGCAAAAATAAATAATAGGCACTTTTGCATATCCATAATCTATCTATGTGCTAAATTTCAAACTGAAATATTATTAGGTTTTTGTGCACCCTGTTGAGACTTGATTCACATTTTTGGTAAGACTTCACGAAACCGCAATAATATTTTAGTTTAAATTCAGCACACAATTAAATTATGGATAAACGAAGACGGTTCTTCTCTTTTTTGTACATTCATTTTTATTTACAGATTTATTACCAATTATCGTGTTTATCGGTAAGGTAGGGAGGGTAAATATTGATTACGGTACCGGATAATAGCATCTCTTTAACTCCTTAAATTTTAATATAAATTACTATAATTTATGTAAAAACACTTCTTCTCAATTGGTAAATTATTCGGATGGTAATATAAAGAGCTTAACTTCCCATTGATGCACAATATTTGGAGGTTAATTTCATTAATTTTATCACTAGTCATTTATTTTCCTCCATATTTAAAACGAGTCAAATTTATATTACAATTGAATTCTCATTAGAATTGTAGGATGCAAATTATTTTCTTTTTGATTTGTTTGTAACGGTCATCTAAAGCTCTACAAAACAATAATGCGCATTGCCAATTACGGATTACCATTTGACTGAATATCCACGGAGCTATCTGTGTTTACTATATGATTCGTTTACTCGTGTGATACGCGGATACCGGTTATCAGAAGGGTTAATCCTACACACACAAATGCACAAATAAATATACATATATATATACACATAACGTTTGATGTTTCCTGTTGTTCTCTTAGAGACCATATATATTAAACCGAGATTTATAGGAATTGATATATATATATGGGGTATTCCATGTGAAGTGGTCCGATCAAAATTTTAAAATGCGCCAAATTTTGGGTACACATTGCAAATGTTTTAAGAATACAGAAAAAAAATTTTTAGGTACCGGAATCTATTTGCTCAAAAGTTATTCTAACCTCAAAAAGTGAATTTTTTCCAGTTTTTTTCAACACCAGCTGGGTTCATCGCTATTTAACTCAAAATCTATCAACTTTTACTATAGAACATTATATGTAACATTCGTTGCTAATTATGTCTAGAATTTATCCTTCTGGGTTAGAATTTCTAATTTCAAGGTAAATGTTAAATAAACTACATGTCAATATTCAACTTGAAAAAAATCTAACTTCGCCACAATTGATTTTTTTATCCAAAAGTCCAAAAGAAAGCTTGGAGCAATACCTTTCAAATGATCTGTAGCATTTTTATGGCCTTCAAATCTGTAAAAAGTTATGATAATTTAAAGAAAGACAAAAAATTCACAAAAATTAACATGGTATTTCCCATTTAAATTTTTAAAAAAATTTCGTCTTTCTTTAAATTATCATAACTTTTTACAGATTTGAAGGCCATAAAAATGCTACAGATCATTTGAAAGGTATTGCTCCAAGCTTTCTTTTGGACTTTTGGATAAAAAAATCAATTGTGGCGAAGTTAGATTTTTTTTAAGTTGAATATTGACATGTAGTTTATTTAACATTTACCTTGAAATTAGAAATTCTAACCCAGAAGGATAAATTCTAGACATAATTAGCAACGAATGTTACATATAATGTTCTATAGTAAAAGTTGATAGATTTTGAGTTAAATAGCGATGAACCCAGCTGGTGTTGAAAAAAACTGGAAAAAATTCACTTTTTGAGGTTAGAATAACTTTTGAGCAAATAGATTCCGGTACCTAAAAATTTTTTTCTGTATTCTTAAAAACATTTGCAATGTGTACCCATAATTTGGCGCATTTTAAAATTTTGATCGGACCACTTCACGTGGAATACCCCATATATAAGTTTCGTTATTCACGCATTAAATTTTAAATAACAGTGTTAATTACTCCATGCTTTCGGTAAGCTTTAAGTGTTATTTAAATTATTAACCAAAATAGTATATTATTATTTTTGCCTTTAGGTTTATATTCATACTTTTTATTATATTTAAAAAAGATTATAACAACTTACAGATACTATAATTACAAAAGAATTAATAATTAAAAAGAAAAATCTTAATGCGGATATTACTGCATGCTTGAGTGCATTATGGAGAGGTATAGTTATTGCAGAAAGACTAATTACTGCGTGTGTGTAAATTATGATGAAATATAATGAGTTTTAAATCATTCTTTGTGTATCAATCATAAACTAATCTTTATGTTTCCATTGAAAAACATATATAATTAAAATATTTTTCTTAAAAACAAAATCACTTTTTATAATTTATTTGATATATATATATAAGTACTGAGGCAAGCCCAGTCTACTTGTCTGTGAATCTATTGTAAATCCATTGTACTTACTTATTTGCACATTTTGATTCAAGAATACCACATTTTTTAGAAGTATACCTATAACTGCAATACTATTTTCTTAGTTTATCTAAACTAATACCATAACAACACTTTCCTCTGAATACAACACACTTTTTATTAATTTTGCTCCATTTGTATTAATTCCTTTTGCTTTGTTAAATTTTTTTTATTCTTTTCTATTGTTAAATGTAAAAAGTAATTACGATAACCAATTAATATCGTGTACAGCGCGTATATGCATTACTAAGCGCATTATATTTTTAAGGTTAGCTTCTAAATTGTACAAGCTCTGCAGTAATACACTCACGCATGAAATTTGTGTACCAAATGCTAAATTGTAATTTCTCTGATTATTATTTTAACGTCGCTTTCTTTAGGCTCCCAAATTGACGAGATAATTATTTAGATACAAAAAATGAGAATATAACTACTTTTACATAGGGCATATCTCTTCGCAGCTCGTCTAAAATTCTATACAATTGCATACCTCTAGTTAAGTAATATTGCATTAATCTAATTAAAAAAATATTTTTTGTACTTTTTTACACACAGTGATATTAGACATTGAAATAATTAATTTTTCCTATGGTTTAAGAAAATTTAAAAATTTAAATCAAATATATTTAAGTATTTTTTATCCTAGTTTTTCACGTTAAACCGCAGTGACAACCGATCATCAGTAAAACTATAAAAAATAACGATTCCCTTCTCAATTATCGTCATGACTTTTTGTTGAACATTTAAAACGTTACTAATTTTACTTCATCACTGTAAAGTCCATTAAAATAAACGAAATAAAAATTAAAAATTAAAAATGAAATATAATTAAATTTTCTAGAGTTCGTGAGAAATGTTTGATCGGATCGATAATTTACACCAATTAAGGACAGAATAGAACCTGATTACGATTTCAAGTATCTCTCATGAATACTGCTCATCATTTGAGATGATAATTAAACGCTAACTAACCTCCCCAAGAGGCACAGATGTAATTCGTTAAGATTTCATCGACTAAGGAAAGAAGGGAAATATTCTAGATAGGAAAGTGTGAATAATACGATCGCTCAGGGAATAACACCAACCATCTTATACATAATAATGTACGTTAACCTGTATACATGTCCATTATCAATTTAAAGTTATACTTTAACGTCTCGTTTGTAAATTCATCCGGTTCAAAAAACAAATTGTAAAACAATGATTAATCAAATCAAATTACATTAATAATCAAAATGATTCATTAGTTTATTAAAATGTATATACTTGTAATGTGTGAAAATTAATAACTGCGTAAAGTTGGCTGTAAGTATATACGTTATTATTATTAAGGTTATCATAAAAATTCATTTATTTATTTGTATACGCATTTTCTGATTTAGTGTAATATGATTATATATTTGTTAGAAAAGCGTATACGGTTGCCTGGATTTCCACTTTTGGATATTCTCACATTTATATATCCACTCGGTCTGCTTGTGTACGTGTATACATTCATATTTTACTGCGTAGTAGTCGAATGCTTAAATTTACGATCCTTCCGTTACGAAGCTTGAATCTCGCGACAGTTTACAGACACGCTGGTGTCGTGAATAAAGCTTGTTGAGATTCAATTTTCAAAGGTATAGGAGTGAACTTTGTTAATCCATTCAACAATTTTGAATTGAAGCTTTCATTGTATTATTTATGTAATTCATGGTGTTGCGAGATTAAATTTAGTCGTATACACATAGATCTTCATAACAACTTTTTGGACCGGCGACTACTTTAAATTTGAAGAAGGAAATCGAGTGAAATTGTGTACGCACCTGTTCAATTCCTTTCGCCAATCATTGTCAATTTTTATATTTAAGGGGACTAGTCAGTGATAAAATTGAAAAACAGCTATTTAATATGAACAATGAATACATTTTTTTCATAACACTTGAAATCATTTCTTAATTTTCTAAATAAAATATATTATTATTAACTTTTATTTCAAATTTTTTTGCCAATTTATATGTAACTTAACTATTTTAATTAAATATGAGATTCCGTACTTTGATTTTTTTCCATGAATGGACTTACTAAAGGATATCTCAGGAACCACTTCATCGAATAGGATGAAATTTTAACAATAAATTTTAAATATAATTTTAACCCACTTGTGTGGAACAGACTGTGTTAAAATAGTAATAAAAAATTATTCTTACCAAGTTATGTAAAAATTCAAAAATTGTGTAAAAAACAGCTAAATCATTTTTTTGAATAAACATTTAGACTTTTATTAAAATTCTGTTTTGCTTAAGTGGATTAAAATTATATTTAAAAGTTACTGTTAAGGTTGCAGCCTATACAATGAAGCAGTTCTTGGGATATCCTGCGTTAAGTCAATGAAGGAAAAAAATCAGAGTGCGGAGTCTCATAATTAATTAAAATAATTATGTGTATAAGTTGGGCAACAACTTTTAAATAAAAGTTAATAATAATCTAATTTGTTTAAAAAATTTAAATTGTTTTCAATTGTTATGAAAAAAATTATTAATTGGTAACATTGAATAGCTTTTTTTCAACTCTGGCTGGTCCTCTTAACGGGATGTGAACTCCAAAAAATAGAAAAATGATCTATTTTTTAATAAACGAGGAATTCAATTAATCGAAAAAAAAACTAATTTGTTTACTTAAAAAGCATTAATAAATAATTAATTGTTTCGTAAAAATCTCACTGTCGCGCTGTTATATTTGATTTGAAAAGCAAAAAGCAATAAACGTTGTTGAAACACTCCTCGGTATTTTATGTAGAAATTTGATAATTTTTAATATTTCGCAGTCAAAAATAACTATTTCATAAATGATACCAATTCGTCTTCTATACCTAACTTATAAAAATAAATATGTCGATGTAAAGAAAAAAAGTTTAATCTCTAGCCAGAAACTTGCCATATTTTAGTTCAATTTCCACAAGGGGGACAAATTATTATCACAAAAGCAAGAAAAATATTGAATATCAAATATAAAATGATTGTGTGTTGATGTGGGTGTGTGTCTACGTAAGCATAGGTTTATTACGTAATCAGACGATTAGACATTACTTTCAGTTGAATCTCAGTTACGGTCGAGTACCTTTTTCCCGAGCACTCTCCCCGTCCCTTTGGAACTCGTCAGTTCGATTCTTCTGGGAGATTGATCAGAAAGCTTATTCGAGCGGAAACCTGCCGTACGAGGTAGAGTATATACGTATATATACATACATGCGCGAAGGTGACAAAGGGGTGTATATATATGTATATATGTATATCGAGCAGATCGAGTCGAGACGTAAAGTATATGGTGTTTTGGACCAACCGAACTTTGGTCATATTGATTTTTAAATTTCGTTTGAAGTTAAAAGTTGTTTTACCTCTCTCTCTCTCTCTCTCTCTCTCGCTTTTTTAACGGTACACGTCGATTGTTCGATGCTTTTATATAAGCTTTGTTCGACGCAACGCGCGCGAGACAGTTTATTTTCAAAGTTTTAAAAGTGATACGAGAGTTTTAACACACTGTTCCACAGGGAATATACTATATACACACACACACACACACACACACACACACACATATATACACATACATACACCCCAATATATATACTCTGATGATTTAAAGATTTTCTTTTTGATCAACTTGGTAATTAATTTCAAACTTCGAATTTTCCATCAATCGTAAATTTTTCGTTTCCTCGTCCTCTACTTGGAATTCTCGATGAATCGGATTCGCTCGGGGTGGGTGTAGGTAAGGGGATCTGAAGATAAAACAGCCTTGATCCAACAATGAGAATTCTCGATCTTCCGGATATGGAATCTAAAGTATCCATTCGAACCGCAATTTCCCCCATTGCTCTTTTTTTTAAACTTACGATTGCCGTTTACACGTCGAAATGTTTAATCTCGATTGTCTCATCGAATACAGTGTTCTAATGACAATGATTTTTCGCTATTTTATTTAATTTTTTAGCAATCTTAATCATAAATGAAATATTGTCTACAAAACTTTCTGAGATACTTATACTTAACATTTTCACATATTTTATTTAATTATATTTCTTTAAATAATGTTAATATCGACATGCGAAATTAATAATTTGGATCGTCCGACACGTAATAGCATGGAAGTAAAAACAAAATTGAAGTTTAATGATAGTTACTTAAGCGTTTGATAATCGTTACATTACAGTTGATATCGTAAAATACAAAATTAATTATTAGATAAAATTTGAGTAAGTTTTGCGACGGTTTCGTTATCGTTTGTAACTTAAAAATATTAATATAAATTTCAATCGATTGTATATTATCGCGTATCGAACAATTAAGCACGCGTGACAATTCTCTTTCTTTGTTAGTCGTTACTTTCCTTGATTAGACGATGATGCTAGAGATCTTGCCAAAGCCTTTCTCCAGACTTCTCGGTGGTCAAGAGAACCGACTGCCCTTACGTAGGTGCCGTCTTCGCAAGCTGGTAACTGGAGAGCTTCCTATTGCTTCAACGGTTTAGCTTCTCGAGCCTATTAATTCTCGCACTTAGAAGTTGGGTTGTCTGATTAGATTACAGACGGGAGTTTTTGAATGGCGTATTCGATTTGTGCATGCAATTCCCATTGTAATACATATTGATAATGTCTATATAGAACCTTTTTTTAGAACTATACGTCGAGTAGTTCTTTTTTTTAAAGTCTTTTAAAAAGTCTTTCTACACACTATTAATACATGTATATATGTTGGGAACTTTAATATCTATATATTACATTGTATTTGATTAACATATATTGAACGGGTTATATGAAATATTTTCCATAAAATTTTGCAATCGAATATTCGACTAACTCTACAGTGTTGAACAAATGTTAATTATTTTTATCTAAATTTTCTGGAATTGTTGTTTAAGTAACATTAGGATAATCGTGGTAATATTTAACCCGAGTGTTAGTGCAAAGAGCAGTTGGAAAGAAAAATAGCAGGTAGAAAAGAAGGATACCAAGATTGGCAATAAAGCTTAGAAGCTCTCGAGTGAAAGTAGGGTCTAATTTCACGAATGGTACTTGTAATAAGTAACTATTAGCTTAACCACTTTACTGGTTAAACTCAAGAATCAAGGTTCTTTTATTTTTAGAATCAGGTGCGTTACCTTCACTTCGCGCATAGGTATATACAGAACGATATATCGATTTCCTCCTTAAGAAGATTTTATTCGGTACGTTATTGTGTGCAATTAAGTATTTTAAAACAAAAACTGTCTAAGAGTACCAATGATGGAATTAGAACGATAAAATGTAGTTTGTAAAGCTAGAAAATGGTTGGATGATGGCATAACCTCGAAAATATTGCGAACTAATAGATTTGTTCACGTGTTCAGATCCTTGTTAAAGTAGTTAGAAGATGTATTGCATACATTTATTATTAAATGACAAACATTATTAATGTAAAGTTTATAACGTAAAGCTGGTATGATTTCTTAGGTTAGGAAATTATTTCCGCAAAGTTCGTAACTAGCTTGCGAAATGGTAAGTCAAATAAGGAGATGTCAAACTCAGAAAATAGAATCAGGAATGCCCTATAATATTTTTTTAAACAAAAAAATTAAGTTTTTGAAAAATCCTTTACATCAGGCTTTTATGCATGCTTTAAACAATATACCCAAACATTTGCAGGTTTTAATATTGCTAGTTACCGTATAGTGTTTGGGTTTGAGGTTTATACCTTTTTAGTAAAAATTACCAAAAATTGTTTAATTGTTTTAAAAATTAAATATAACCAGTTAATTATACCAAAAGTTTAAGCTTTAACTGTACAGTCTTGATGTATTAAATATGATTTCTTAGATAAAACCTTCTATTTAATTTTGTACGACAAATTTGTTGTGTTTTCAAATCTCACCTCACATTTGGAAACGAGGATTTTTTTTCTTAAGAATATGTTTTCATTCATATAATACTTAGTTCATATTACTTATTTTACAGATAAATATCAATGGATTGCGTGGATCAAGTTAGAAATATAAACCATTTTCTTTACACTCGAATCTAGCTTCTTAAATTTCAAGCTTATATAAGTGGTCAATTCTTGGTGAACGAATCAATCAAAAAACCGTCTAAATGTTTAATCCACTGCTTTCTAAACTACTTCGTTTCCAGTTCAAAAATCTTTACCGCTTCAACAAAAGTTACCCCCAGCAAAAAAAGAGAGTAAATATATTATAAATAGCTGGATATCGTTATTTGTTTAAATATATTCAGGGGTGATTTCGTTTAACGATTACGAATTATTAGTTTAACCCCTGAGAAAACGAAGACTCATCATTTCTTCGACGTGATCAATTAATAGGAACATGAACGAAAGAAAATACGTATATCACAAAGAGAAAGAGAGATTGAATTTAATTGGAATTCTTACAGTAGTTTCCGGGTTGGGAATTTGAAAATAAAGAGAGAGAGAGAGAGAGAGAGAGAGAAAAGTGAAAAGCAAGAACGAAGGAAGAAATGAAATTGCAGTCCACTCGACGTGATATGATTAAGCACGGATTAATGCGCGAGAGATATATAGGTGTGTACGTTAGCGAAGACTAAATTTGGAACCTGGAATATATTGATCGTATAGTCTCTCTCTCGCGAGGACTCCCTGTATATATTCTGCATGAACTAACCGAACCACTTGATTCAAATTCACAATATGTTTTACGAGGTTGTTATATAATCTACACTTATTTCTTTTAAATCGTACTATATATATATCGTAAACGTTATTACACCAAATAAACTTTTTGCCCAAATTGTATGGGGGATATTTTGAAGTTTGGGTAATAAATAAAATATTGTGCGAATTGATTTGTACTGATAGAATTGAGATAAATATGATTCAACAAAAATTATTTTATTTTTGGGATATTATTATAACTTATAGAATACACTTTATGGATAATATCTAGGTGTATATAGCAGTAATACAAATTGTATTAGAAATTGATTACTTATAACTTGTATATATTATTGTTTGGTATAAAGTATACTCGAAATTGTATATAATCAAAGTACAACCTAATAATATAATCATTTTTGTTAAACCATTTCACTCGAGTGTACTTTTTATCGTTGAGAATGCCATTTCCACATTTCGTACGTAAGTTCATGTTTAATTAAACTCACCTCAGAGATTAGCGGTTGGTATATCAACTATTTGAACAATGTTTAAGCGCTGGACGTCGCACTGTACCGACAAAGTTATTTATTTAATTAATTTCTATAGAGATACGTACGATTGTTACAATTGTTAAGGTATATAGTAGTAATGGGACACGCCAATTCAAAAGTTAATGATATTTTAAATGATCATATAGTTGGATAATTCGTGACGAAGCGTGTAAATTATATTTTATTGCTAAACGTTGTGGTTTTAAAACCAATAAATTAACGCGCTGAAATATTTATATAAATATTTTAAAACTGTAATTTCAACATATAAGTCAACTACAGATACCTTCACTGAAAAAAAGATATTTTTGATCTAAGCGAAATTCTTGTTAAATATGCCTCGAGAAGAAAATCTGTTTACTTGAACGTGATTATTTTGTAATCAAACGGATGCTTCTATAATCGAGCGGAATTTCTTTTTTTTTAAATGAGAGATAGTACAATTCAAAAATCGATCAATATTCTAAAATCAATTAAATTCCTCTTGATTCTAAAAGAATCACATTGAACCAACCGGATTTTCTTTTTGAGACATATTTAAGAAGAATTCTGATTAGATAAAAAAAAATTCTACGATTATAATTGTACGACTATATGCATAGATGTAATGATAACATTGAACAGTTAATTCTTACAGCTATATAATTCTCAAACGGAGCCGCAACCTAATATTTTTAAAGTTTTATATATTTTTTTTAGTTATTTGTAATAATATATTATATATTAATTTTTGGTGATAATGTATCATTTTTTCTCACTCACTGAATGGGACTCACGTATCAAATATCAAAAGTTTAAGACTGAATGTTTCGCTAACTATAAATAAATAAACCACTAAACGTTCTAGAGTTTTAACCAGTGTGATCGAAATTTAAACAAAATGGTAAATAATTCATTTTTCTCCACTACATTAAGAGCGAAACGAGTCGTAAAAATTAAGATTTTATTAAAACCGTGGAATCCATGGTACGTGAGCGGAAAAGAAAAAAGAAAATCAACTCCTAAGTAGACGAAATTGCAATATCACTTTGAGATATATCCATCGATATTGGTGTAGGTAAAAAAGGAAAAATGAAGGATTCGATATTACATCCTTTAGGTTTTTCGACTTTGTTGTTGAACCCTTCAGAATCAAATATTTTATCCTGGTAAACTTCGCCTAGATTTTACGTTTCGAAACTCCGAGAGAGAGAGAGAGAGAGAAAGAGAGAAAAAGAAGAAGTGAATTTCCGAAAGTGTGCGTTTAAACATCAGTATAAAATAGATCGAAACGAATTTAGAATGGGCGCATCGCTGGGGTTGACACATACCGATCGATCGTCGTAGTAGTAAGAAAAACGATATATAAAGAGGAAAAAAGTGCGGTAACTGGGAGAATGGAAAGGTTATTTTTGGTTTGGTTAATGCATTATATCGTATTATCCATTGTATTCCCTTCGACTGTGCAGTAACCCTCTATGGCCAGGCCTGGTTTGGCAATGATAGCCCTCTCTACTCTCTTGGTGTCATCGAGCTAATAAAAGCTCGGTCCTTCCTCTAATGCTTCATTCGGTTTGAAATGCGGTTCAGAGACTGCAGCTTCGATTTCAACAGGCGTATTTGCAACCAATGGATTTTCTCGTACCCCTTACCTTCTTTAAAATTGTTTGCCAACACTCGTTTACCATATGGGACGTTAAATGTACATTCTTATTTCAATTTACAACCCTCTTTCAAAATATCGATCGGTCTTTCCCTAGATTTCGAAAGATTTATGCATTCGCTACAGTCGTAACGATTCAACACTCGATTTCAGAAATATAAACCTTCAAATTATTCTTCGTTATCGAGGGTGATGTCGGCAAACTAAAAAATATCATTTTTAATAATAATAATAATATAGTAATAATTAAAAAACAATCGCTCTTTAAAAAAGCTTCAATTTTCATTTGAATACGCACATGTCCTTGTTAGGTGTGGATATTTTCAAAGTGAAACTTAATTTTGACTTGTATTTATTAAGGAATTTTAACCTTTTGTTTATAAAGTTTTAAGTAGCAGTGTATATTTTATTTAAATGACATTTATATTTTATAATTTTTCTTTAACTTTTATCAGATTGACATTTTTATAGTCTCTAGTAAAAATTTTAATTTCATAATTAAAAGAAATATCTTGTTTATATCCTGTGCTCAATAGCGTTTTATCCCATTCCCTTAGTATTTAATGACCAGAACATCGAAATATTGAAATTATTTTTCCAAATTTTAGCGAGCAGTAAACTTAAAACTTTTTATTGATTCGGATAATTTTTTGAAGTCTTCGTATAAATTACAACTGATTAGTGTCAGTATTTACAAGGATGAACGTAATTTTATTAGATTTTTACATTGACAATATTCAATAACATTTTTGTAAATAGAACAAGATTGAAACTTTATGCCACTTATTATCTACATGTACTTAAAAATTGTAATTAGTAAATTTAATACAAATGTAATAACAATATATACAATTTGAATACTACCTAATAAGATTCAAGTTATTTTCTAAATAATTCCATGCAATTCAAGTTATTTTTTAAATAACCCGCGTAAAAAAATGTACCTTCATATGAACTTTATATAAAGTTATGTTTATATAAAGTTTATACGAGGTTTTCCAACGAGACATTCCCGAACTTGATTAGACATTTATATAAAGTTTATCTAAATTAAAATAACTATATTTTATCAGTTTAAAATACTTTATATAAACCTACAAAATTTTTAAATTATTAAAAAAAATAAAAAAAATAATTTCTGATCGGTGATTTGAACCTCCGATCTTTAACTCCGGAGGCTGACTCTCTACCATAACTGAGCTATTTTATTATTGTTTCTGTCATTTCATTACATTCAGGTTATAAAGTTCAAATCATGTTTCAATTGTCCTTTATAACCTGAATGTAATGAAATGACAAAAACAATAATTAAAATAGCTCAGTTGGTAGAGAGTCAGCCTCCGGAGTTAAAGATCGGAGGTTCGAATCACCGATCAGAAATTATTTTTTTAATTTTTTTTAATAATTTAAAAATTTTGTAGGTTTATATAAAGTATTTTAAACTGATAAAAAATAGTTATTTTAATTTAGATAAACTTTATACAAATGTCTAATCAAGTTCGGGAATGTCTCGTTGGAAAACCTCGTATAAACTTTATACAAACATAACTTTATATAAAGTTCATATGAAGGTACATTTTTTTACGCGGGAACATTTTTCTTATACTAATCCATGTTGAAGTTTGAATTTATCACTCGGTGGTTTTTCAATATTATGTAGTTGATTTTATCGATCTTCCCGAGTCAAAGGTGTAGGTGAGAAAAGAAAATATCTTATACTGAACGTTCAACAAACATTTGTATACTCTCTAATTGCATCGTAATATCTTTGATTAACCTCTTTGAAATTTCTAATACAGTTGACGATCAAATTCGAATTTCGACATCGATCGAAATTGTAGATTTTTCATTCGACTGCTTACTCAATATTATATACTAGAAATTAAAAAAAAAGATTATACCCCAAATGTAAACCTATATAGGACTCCTATGTAGAAAAATTAACTAAAAAAGATCCCAAGATTCCTAAAAAAAAGTAGTCACATTTGTACTATGCCTATCACGGTAAATTTTAAGTTGCTGAATTACCCTTCCTTATAGGTACAATAATTTTTATCAGGAAAATACTCTCCGTGCATTAATTTTGGAAAAATGAATCATCCATTACGGATCAAAGTGTCCATTTTATCGAATATAGTAAAGTGTGAATAGTGAGATGTAGGTATAAGAATCGTAACAATCGTAATGATTCCAAGTATGCCAGATACGCGTGTCATTATGCAGACGATAAATTTAATTTAAAATAGATTTGCGTGAAAATATGGTCTCGGTAAGAGATTTAATATTAGATTCTCAGTATATGCCCTTTCCAGTATCATTGCCAACGTTGGCCAACCGCCAATAATAACTTAACAGTCATTTCTTTACAGATAAACTCAACCGTTTCGTGAATGAAGAAATCTCAAAGATATACACTCGAAACTTCAAAGTGTAAAAATTGATACAATGTATAAATGGATAACTTTAAACTTATCAAACGTAAATGATGATTAGTACACTTTAATAGACTACATTATAAGAAATTAACGTGACAGTTTTTAAAAAGTATAAAGTATACATTTTCGTGTGAACTGAAATTTATATTTATTATATAGACGTTATTTTAATCAAAGTTATGATTTTGCCCTTTTATCATTTGAGGTTAAAAATATCTTTCCATGTTTTTTACAACAATTTTAACCTTGAGAATTTTTTGAGATTATCTTTTATTTTGTACTTTGGACAAAATTATTTTTGTTAAATTACTCTCGGTAATTTTACACTTTTCAGAAGCGTTAAGTTGTCGATTTTACACATTCTACCGACAATTTTTATACATTGGAATTTATAATGTAATGTATGATACAACGTCGTCTTCTGAAATTGCTAAACTCAAAATACATTATAAACGTATAATAATCTAAGGGTAATTCACGGTCATATTTGTACATTGTGATGTATATACGCTGATGAGATTATAAAAGATAATCCAAGTGAAATTGCTGTGGACATATGATTATGACCAGTCTCGCATTTATTTCGCAGAAATAAGGAGTAGGAAATTTAATCTAAAGGATTGGAAAAATGAAGTAACTTGCATTACGCATCGGGCAACATTTGATTACGTTGTCACGCAAGATGCGAAAGGAAGGAAAGAAAAAAAGAAAGGTATAGCCATGATTTATTTAAAGTTCGACGAGGTGTGTGTGTGTGTGTGCGGGTATATAGGTATCCGATCGGTAGCTCTAATTCGCATCTCGTCCCCCGTGGGGAAACATCCGAATAACGAAGCGAAACGCGACTGTGGCTAACTGCCAACCAGACACAATCCAAACTATAAATACTGGCCACGATGGCACTCACCAATCCTGAGCTCTTTGTAAGTGTGTATGTGTGACTACGCGCGTGTGTCGCTCCTACTCGGTGCATTCTACACTTTTTTCCCTTTCGCGTTCCTTAATACATCTCGACCCTCGACCGTATACAATTTTCTCCTTTAGGATTTTAATGTTATACATGTATTTTGCTGTATAGGCTCTGTACTGAAACAAACGATGATGTCTTTGTTAATTAGTTTTTTAGATCGAGGAACGTGAAAAGTATTCGTTTCACTTGCTGAATATAGTACGAAAAGGCATGTACACTGAAAAAAAAAATTTGTTGCTTCGAGCAAAATTCTTGTTAAATGTGACCCAACAAGAAATCTGGTTGATATTACATGAATCTTGTAACATTTAAAAGAATATTGTTGATCCTACTTATATTGATCTACCTTAAGTCTAATTTCCTAGCTTTGGTCTGATTTTTTCCGTAATGTATATATCTCACGAACCATTTCATCGAATAGACTCAAACCTTGACAGTAACTTTTAAATATGTTTGTAATCCACTTGAATGGAACAGAATTTCAATAAAAGTTTTAATTTTTATATAAAACAATTATTTAGCTGGTTTTTACACAATTTTTTAATTTTTAACATATTTAAAAGTTACTGTTAAAATTTCAGCCTATTCGATGAAGTGGTTCCTGAGATAGCCTTCGGTAAGGCCATTAAGGGGATGCCGTATTACCGACATATTTGATTTTTCAAATTAAATCTTCAGTTTATCTTTTATTCCAATTGTGCGTGCATAGATACATTCTACATGATTTGCAGATTGTGTGTCAACTCGCAGAATTTTAAAATTCGACATATTCATTTAATTAAATGAAAAATAGTTTGTAAAAACTGCAATGTCGGTAAACAGTTACAATTTTTAGTACATTACAATTTTTCATTTAGATAAGGAAAAGTATCGAATTATAAGATTCTGCAAGTTGATAAACGAAAATCTCAACATTTAATTTGAAAAATCAATTCGGTAATTTATACTGTGTGGCATCCCCTTAATGGAAAAAAATCAGTGTACGGTGCCTCATAAGTAATTAAAATAGTTATGTCACATATAAATTGGTCACAAATTTTTAAATAAAAGTTAATAATATATTTTATTTAGAAAATTAAGAAATTTTTCAATTGTTATGAAACAAATTATTAATTGTTAATATTCAATAGCTTCTTTTCAATTGTAACACTGGCTGTCCCCTTAAGTATTAATTGAATATAAATTTATTCCTATTTATCCAAAATCTTAAAATCTTACCTTCATTTAATATACGCACTTATAGATATTAACTGATTTTTCAAATTTACCTTTCAATTTGCATATTTTTTCTAGTGTCCTCTAAAAATTAAAAAAAAGTAAAATAAATAAATAAAATTTAAAACTATATCTGAGAAATTAAATACAGAAATCTGTTATTTGTACAGACCCCCCTTAATAATTAAGAACTGAGAGTTAATATCAAAGAAATATTTTTTTATCATAAGTCAATATCAATTTATAATAACAGATGCATCATTTCTTTGCCATAAAAGTTCCTTTTTCTCAGTGTATAAACTAAAAATTAGTTTTCTCAGATGGAAATTTAGTTATTAAAAAATCAAAAGTAAATAGCTAATCTTTAATTATGGTGATTCTTGGTATATAGGCATGATGTAGGAGAAAATCTCGAAGTTTTTTGAGTAATTAAAAATTATTAATTGTTTATAATTAAATATTAAAAGAATCTCTCTATATATATATATATATATATATAATTAATAATTTTTAATTACTCAAAAAACTTCGAGATTTTCTCGTACAACATGCCTATATATACGAATAATCACCATAGTCAAAAATTGACTATTTTATATATATATTAAATCTTTTAAAAAAATAAAGTGAACCCTTTTAAAACGTGATAAGATTGGTCGGTTGGAAGTGACGTGATTGCATGCATAGTCTAGGAGCCAGAGGGGTTTTCGTGGCCGATGGAGGTCCAGTCACCAACCCAAGTGTTCGCAGGACTATTTTAGTTCGCTGATCACGAATATCGAGGAAGTTATTAACAATTTAATTGTTTAGACGCCTTTAAAATCGATTTGTTTCCTCGAAATTGGGGTTCAACTACATTAAATTATGGGATATTAACTTACAATTGAACACGTTTTTGAAATTTTGCAAAATGTTTATGAGAACCCGAGGTATTGTAGTGTCTAACGTTACAAAGTAAGTACACTGAGAAAAATGTGTAATAAAAATTATTAAAAATTCTAATAAAAATTACTATAAAACATAGTAATCGGTGGACATATTGTACTTTTAATAAAAATTGCTATGTTTTGTAGTAAATTTGAAATGTACAAATTTTACTATGTTGACATAGCAAATTTTATTAGAAAACATAGTAATTTTTATTATTTCGAGAAAGAGTCGAATTAAAAATAAATTTCTACTTTCATCTGTTTACACTTTAACGTCCGTTATACATTTATTTTATTATTATTTTATTATTTTATACTTTATATTTACAATTTGAAATACATACAAATAATATTTATGAAAATCATCAGAAAAAAAACCGAAGTCCGAGATGGAGATTTGAACCGACGAGCCTCCGAGTAGAAGTCCCGCACCTTTACCGCCTGCGCCACCGGATAATTTTATTATGGTTGATTCGAATCGCGCTCATATGTATTTTAGTGATTCACAAAAACTTGTATATTTTGTTTATTACATTTATTTGTTGCGATACTACATTTATTAATATTTTTTATTGATTGAACATTACCCCGTAAGGATAATGTAAAAAAAGAAATTTATTTATCCGCAATTAACGACAATATACTTATACTGAAATTCTTGAGGTTATGTGGAGATGGTGTATTTTCCCTATGTACCAATTTTATTATTGACATGACAAATTTTATTATTTTTAATAAGAAATTTTACTACATTACATAGTAAAAACATATTCAGATATTGTTTATTATGTAATAATTATCATTTACACAAAAATATATCAAGTATTACTATGAAAGTTACAAATTTTGCTATATTGCGTAATAAAATTTACTATGTTACCTAGTAAATTACGTTCACTAAATTATAATTTTTATATTTCATGATTTTTGCTATATAACATAGTAATTTTTATAAAACTCAATTGATAAATTTAGCTTCATTTTTTGGTATTTATTATTATGCTAATAATAATAATTATTTAAAATATTATAAAACTTTTCCACCGATTATTATAAAATATAGTAATTTTTATTAAAAACGTTGCAAATTTTATTATAGCATTTTTCTCAGTGTAGCGAGCGAAAGTTTATAACGTTAGTTACTAAATTTGCAATAACTTTTTCTAGACGCATTTTTAAACAAAACATCGAAAATAGTCTTATGAATACTTGGGTTTGTCACTGGATCTCTATCGGTCACGAAAACCCCCTCTACTTGTATACTAATATCTATATTAAAACGGACAAAACAAAAGCTTTTGAAAAGAAGGTGCGCTTGCGCGCAAGATGGTCCCTAGTATTGTAAAATTGTTATCAATTTAAAATTAGATATATTAATTCGTATTTCTTAGATTAATTTTACATATTATGAAAACAAGATATTACGTATTTTCTTATTTTATAACTAATTATTGTGAGATTTTACGTCGCTAAGGGAGGGAAAAGGTTAAAGTTGAATACGGTGCAACGTCAATCATATTTGTTAAATATAAATATTTATAAGTATTATATAATAAGTTATAAAATAACTTTAAAATACCGATAAATATTCATTGAAGATAAAAAGCGGGAGAGAAATTAGATGCTGGGGCTTACGAGTTCTGAAGAGTAAAATAATAAAAGAAAAAGGCGAAGCAGACATCGTCAAGAATATTTAACTTTACTGGTGACTAGGCGTTTATTGGAAGTTATTAAATAGACTGCTCCAGGGCTTTCGATAAACGAGAAAAGTGGGTATAGGAAACTTGAGCTCGAACTCGCTAATTTTCTCTGAAAGGATCGTTCTTGTCATACTGTGTTGCTTTTTTCCCCCCTCTTCTTCTATACTCTTTTATTTTCCACGACGTTTTCTCGTCAAGTATTTGTAAACGACGAGAACCCGATAAGATTTTGCAGTAGTAGAATCCTCGAGACATCCTGATATACCTTATAATTTAATTGTATACTTTTTTTTATGTATAAACACCATTTCAAGGAAAAAAAAATACGGGGGAAAAATGAAGTTAATATTACAAAAATACTTTAGTGATATTTATTCGAGTATTTAGTTTCTACATTATTGTGTTCAATATACCAATAGTTTTGAGGGAAGGAATAGGTCATATAACTAGCTTGTTTATTTCGATTGTTTTAAAAATTGTTATTTTATATTGAAACAAATCATTTTAATTTCTATATTCTATGATTTATCTATAGGTATATCTACGATCTCACAGATCTTATTGATTAAATGGTGATATCTCTATAAATTTAAAGTTATTATTAAGAAAATTTGTTAATGTTTTAATAGTCTTTTGTTCAATTATTACTATTATATATTTTTTTTCTCTATAATGTAAATAATTGTTTCCTTCGTAAGAGATACGCTTACTTTAATAATTGTTACACTGTTATAATATAACGATTGTAATAAGGCCCATGGATCCACAAATAAAATAAAATAAGATAAAATAATAAGTAAAATATAATAAAATAAAATTAACAACTATTTATCATTGAAAGTCACTTACGTATACAAGTACTAGTACGATACATTTAGGTAGAGTTTTTTTCAATTTAATTCGCTAAATCATTTACTCGGAGGCAAAAGTTTTAGTAAATTTTACCAAAATTTCTGCAAATATTACTAAACTTTCAGTAACACGGTAACAGACTGCCAAAACCCAAAATATTGAATTTTTTGTCTATATTTGTTACTGAAAATTCTGTATAAATTTCTACTGAGATGTCTACTAAGTTACGACAGTTTATTACCGTGTTAATGAAAGTTTAGTAAAATTTACTCAAATTTTTGTCTCCGTGTATATAGGCAAATATAATTTGATCGATTGAGAATTAAAAAATCGAGTCGAGCGACTTGAATATAATTCAACCTCTTCACACGTGTACAATTTTTCGTTGTTTATTACACAGCGTATAAGTGTTTGGTCGTGTGTGCGCAAAGCTTGAGGAGAAAACGGACGCAAATGGATTTTCGAACTGGACCGGATTTCCAGCTTGTCGGAGCTCAGCCCAAAGGATCCGGCAGCTGTCAATCCGCCGTATATAATCTCCGTTTAACGCGGCCAATAATCGACTTATTGATTTGTACCCGCGGTACGTACATGTATGTATACATATATCTATACATATATATATATATATGTATTTTTTTTTCTGGTTCATTTTCAATTCTCTGCGTGTAACGTTGTTTTCTATTTTTCTTTTTGAAACGTCTGTTTTCGAGATGAAAATGCATATACGCGCGGCGAGTGAAATGAATTCAGGTGTACACAGAGAATTGTTTACTCGGTGGAAGTAATTCCATGAGTTAGATATATATATGTACGAGGTTAAATCTTCGCAAATGTTGTTCGCGCGTGTCTATCTATATAGCATTGAAAATCTCCTTCGTATATCACACCGTTACCACAAGTCGATTCAATTATCTATCTGTATACAAATAATCGAAAAATTTTACGTAACTCGGTTGATTATCCACTCGATGTCGCTCGATGTCAAATATATACTTTTAATTTCGAACGATTCTAAATATTTACATTTCGGAGCAATCGACGCTTAGTAACGATTAGTTCACCTCGATATTCTCCCGTAGGTACTGAGATTTCACTTATTTTCTCATTGAAATTCATTTTTTTTAACGACGCGGATATTATTTTATATTCAGCCTATTCCGATATTTTACTGAAAAGGTAACAACAGATTTTAAGATCGATGTTGAAAAGCTTTTTTTTTTTAAAGAAGATTAATGATATTAAGTGAGATGGGTCAAAAAGTAGGACGAATGCCTTACGACGATAAGGCATTAAACGAGGAACGACATCAAATTTTACATTGGAGTGCCGAGGTGTTGGCTCGTGTCGACGACAATATCGATGCCGAAAATTCGTTTCTCGTCGACTACGACATTGTGAGCATCGTAGCTAAAGTCACAAAGTGGCTCGACTTCGAATGTTTTAAAACTTGATTTACCACCGAATTCTGCGCCTACTTTCAATAAAGGATACAGTCAGGTGAAAATATTTTTTTTTATAAAATATTCCCTAGTACATTTCTGACCGTAAATATAACGTTTTTTTAAATCAAAAAGTGCATATAATATACCGAATGAATGCCCAATCAATGGGAAAATTAATGAGTTTTAGTTAAACCTTCAAATGTTTACCATTTCAACGAAAAACTCGTGTATTAGCTGTTCGACAATTAAAAATTACCGTGAAAAGTTATCACGAGTATAACCGTTACAGTTATTACGCGAAGATAATTTTCTAATAAAAGTCATTAAATTTTTTATCCAGGTGTAACGGTAATTTTTAGTTTACTAATCAAACATCCCACGTATCGTTATCACTGGGAAATTCGATAAAAAAAAAAGAAATTCCTTTCCGTGTGCCGAGGAATTATTCTAAAACGATACAGCCGATATATCACGGAGTTAATTAACGATTGTGTATACGTATCAAAAGTGACGAAACTTTTCTATTTAGATCAGAAACGAGGTCGTTTACAAAATGCGAAAAGAGTACGAGAGAGCCTACGAGGATTTGGAAAGATTAACAAAACTCTTTGACGAATTAGCCGACGAGGAACAAAAACTACACAAGAAACTAGTGGAACTCGAGAAACTTCTACCGGGCGATGTAAAAAAGTTTCGTCGGAAGTTTGGTCATTTACGTATTAAAGTTTTCAAGAACTTGCGGCGCAGCGAAAAAATGTTATTCCGCGACAAGAGGCTTAAAAATCAATTTGTTAAAAAGGTAAATTTTGGATTTTATGCATTTACATACATATATATATATACATCACCTAGAGCAAACGCCTCTTTTCATTTATCTTGTTAATAACTCTTGTGCGTCGATAATGCAGGTGTACGCTATCGACCTAAAAAGTAAGGAATTGTGTAACAAGAGGATGAAACGGCTGATCGAAACTGCAATGAAAAGTATTTCATAATTAACATATATTTACAAAATTAAACACTTTTGTAACCGTGAGACGTTACTATTTGTAACAAAATAGTAATGAGAAATATAATATTTATTCGCGAACAGTATATGCAATGGTTATACTTTAATCGATAACTTAAAGTAAATACGGTGTACCCATACAAAATGGCCGACTTGTTACATCCATTTTCTAACGACTTTTTAAACAAAATGGTAAACGAACTTGCGATAAAAATATGATTTTAAGTGAAATATGTATAAATCATATATAATGACATTTTACGAAGAGATAATTTATAATAAAAATCAAAGAAAATTAATAAATATATAATACGACTTACTTTTTTTCTTTACCTCACGATATGTTATTTCCTTTCAATTCAAATATGTGTAAAAAAATAACAAAATTGACTAACGATTCCGTGGAAAGTATACATCATCTTCCTTTATTCCTTTGAGAAAATAAGCTGAATGAAAAGAAAAGAGGATTAAAAGTATAAAGAAAAAGAAAAACAAAAAAAATATATGCTGTGGCAAAAAAGTAAATAAAACAACAGTATTAAGACCACAAGAGCCAAACGAGTAGAGTAAAGGGAATTGAACGATAGCTTGTACGTATTAAGTCTATACCAGTAGAGTATATACTCTCTTCAAAGTCTCTTACCTCTTAGACTCGATCGCAGCTTCGTCCATCTATTAGTTCGAGCGAGCTTTTAGGTTTGTAAGGTTGATGGTTCTTTCTGTCTTATGGTTACGTTTATATAAATTTATTGATTTCAGATTTTCCTTTACCTTATTCTTTAAGAAGATATATCAAGATTAATAAAATATTCAAATTTCCTGCGTTTGAAATAAAAGTATGCTTTACGCTACGTGAACGTATAAGAAAATAAAGATTTGAAAATAAGAGAGAAATAAGAGAAACGATGATGTGTTTTTTCAGAAAACCAAGTTACAGACTTTTTGAAAATTACATGTTTCGCGTGCATAAAATGTTAAAACTATTGTACCCGTATATATATATATGTTTTTAATAAATCTAAGAAATTATACAAAATATTTTGTTAAATAGTCGTTTAAGAATATTTGTTGAAAAGTTTGTTTAATTATTTTGTTTTATAAAAACGTAAACTAAATAATGTTAAACAAAATATTTATACGAAAATTAAAAAAATGCGATAGGTCAATACTTCAAAATTTAAAAGTATAAAACCATCTGCATGCGGGGAACGGTCGTTCCGAATCTGTTTTGTACCAAGCACATAGATATTCCTAAAGGAGCTTGCGCGACTATCTTATACACACCAAGTGAGAGACATCAATATACGGTGCGATGCAACACAAATCGATACCCCGTGTGCAAATTGTTCGCATATTTCTTGGTCACTCTTCCCCTCTCGCAAATATTTTAATATACCGAGGGCATTCTTTCAAACATATACAACAAAACATTTAAATTTTCTCTCGCGAAATTCTCAGCACTTTTTACAATTTTCACAAATATATATATATATATACATAACATAATTCGCAAACACGATCAATATTTATAATTAATTTACGAATATGTAAAGATATCTCTCATCGCGAAATATCAAATACTCCGAATTGTTTTAAGATTGTTTTCTGTTCTTCGTTGTTTTTATGCATGTTTTGCAAGGATATCGAATTTGCATACGTAATGCGAAAACTTGGTGTGCTTAAAAAAAACAGTGATATCTACCATATTATTATTATTATTATTATTATTATTGTAGAATTATTTTCTATTACGGTATATTATTGAGCACAACCGGTATGTTGGAAGAACCTTATATTTTTAATGAATAAAAATACTCGCTACAATTATTGAACTTAATATATTACCTTTTATAATTTTAAAATTTATAATTATTAAATAAATATTCACTATTGGGTACAAGGTGAAAAATAAAGACATTGACGTTTATTTACGTAAAGATATAATGTTGATTGACATTAAAATACTAACCTGAAAGTTTATAACAGAGTGACAACGTTTTTAATCCTCCCTACAATACCGACAAACGCAATAATTGGCAATAAATCTGTAAATATAATAGTATGTGGAAAAATAAGACAAGAGGCGGCTTCGTTCATCGATAATCTAGCAGTGTGCTACATTTCTATAACTAAAACATTATTACGTTATCGAGAAAATTCTTTAAAAAAATGTGAACCTAACCTCAACGAGATGAAAAATTTGATATATGTTGCAAAATACTTTTCTGAAAAACACAGTAATATTTTAAGTCTACAATTCAATACACAGAAAGATTATTATTCAAGACTCTTCTTTTATTTCCACATACTCTTTTATTTTTATTATGACTAATCAGTCTATGAATGTGGGATGAAGTGATTGTTGGAGTGATGAATAAATAGCAAGAAACAAAATATTGTAAAAAATATCTACACGAAGGGATATGAGAATTGCAGTTGCAGTGTAGTCAACTAAAGTGACGTCACTTACCACCACGAACCAGTCAACCTATCAAATATCGTACTGATTTAGTCATGTGCTTTTGGCACTAATGATGAGTGTCAAATAATGCAAAAATTACTGCTTCGGAAATAAAAAAATATTTCACTATACCTTTTTATCCGTAATACTTATGTGAAATAATACCCAGTTAAAAACTGAAAATTTTAAGGTTAGTTGAAACTATATACTGGCTACATTTGAATAAACCGCTATAGTTTTTACGCAGAACAAAGCGATTCATAAATCCTTTGATTTCCATTAACGTATAAAAATATTCGTCCATCCGAATAATTAACTACCCGCGTAAAAATAAAAAAGATCTTTAAAAGATCTTAAAAGATCTATCTCGAAAAAGATACCGTTTAAGACTATTTTAAGTTGTTCATTAAGAGACAAATTTGGCATAAAATAAGATCTTTGTAAGATCTTTTAAAGACGATATTAGAAGGAAATAAATTAGTGTAAGAGATCTTTTGCAGATCTTTGCAAGATCTTTTTAAGATCTTTTAAAGATGATGTTGAAAAGACAGCTAAAATTTTTTAATTTCATAAAAAGATCTTTCAGAGATCGTTAAAAGATCTCATAAAAATCTATCAGACGTACAAAATGTATTATGATATTGTTAAATGAATTGATTATATTCGATTCATGTTAATTATAATTCATAGTATTATATAAAGAATAATATTATTTTTTTATATCAAGTTTTATTTTATTATATGTAATACAATTTCTAGCTTAAATTTAAGCAGTACAGACATAACATACAAATACAATACTAAATTAATCACATTCAAAGTAACTCGATAATTCAACAGCATAATGAAAATTTGATACAGTTATATAAAAGTAACTTTGTTTTAAATTTTTTGCTTCAATAGCAATTAGATTTTCAGGTTCTATGATTTGACATTTAAATATTGTCGGAAGCACGTTGTCATTAAATGCGTATGCTATTTCATAATTTAATTTTGAAATAACAACATATAATTTGCAATCTTCATTACAGTTTTTACAATTTAACTTACATAAGCAATTATTATCGCAAAGTTTAAAAAAGTATTTTATTAATCCTATTTCATAAAAAAATTTGTTTGAATCAAAAAAATATATTTGTTTGAATTCAGTTTATTTGATTCAAATAAATATTTTTTTGATATAAATAAAATTTAATTGAAATAATAAAACTAATTATTTGTTTTCATGCACACAATTTTATTGATTTATTATTACTTAAATCAAATAAATTTTACTTGAATCATTAAAATATTTTTCAATTTTATTTAATCGTTTATTTGAAATGAAAAAACCCATTTTTTTCCCATGTTTTAAAAATACCCAATAAAATGGTAAACATAAATCAAGCAATTAATTTATTTAGTTCAATGAAAAAATTGCATTAATTTAAAAAATGGATTTAACTGAAAATATTTCTTTCATATAAGTACATATTTCTTCAAAATGCTAGAATATTTGGTTAAATTTATTAAATAATTTTTTAATTTAACGAAATGAACTACATAAATTAATGTTTCTTTCACTTATTAAATTAATGCAAATATTAAATTAATTCAAATAAATGTTTGTTCAAAAAATTATATGGGTTGATAAAAATTTTTTGATTATACAAAATAATTATTTTGTTAAATTAAATAAATAATTTTTTTCTATAATATTATTTTTATTTCAATTGAGAAGTTTGATTTTATAAAAGCAAAAAAATAAATTATTTTAAAAGATGGGTTTAGTATGATATAACTTTACTTGAACAATTAAGTAACATTAAAAAAATTATTTTTCTCAATTAAATAAATATTTTTTAAAGTGGATTTGCTAAAGTTAAAATTATATTTTATTGTTTCAATAAAATGTATACTTATTTTAACTAAATTAGGAATCTTTGTTTTAAAATAATAAATTTACTTAATTCAACTATATTTTTTTTTAATTCAACACTCCATTTGAGTGAAATAAATAATTAAATATTTTAATTGTAAAAAAATTTGTGTTTTTAATTTGGTATGTACTTATTACTTTAATTTTTGTAACTAAATGAATTGAAAATTATAAAACGCGTTCAGTTTTACGTTGCTTTAAAATAATATGTTATATTATAAAACTTATAATAATTCAGGGACCTACCTGCACCGACTCTCTAAACACTACCCGTTATAATTGGTAATTAAAAAAAAAAGTTTTGATAAAATAAATTAATTTTAAAGAAATATTTTATTAAAACAAAGAAACATACGCTTATTGAAAGAAATAAATATTTTTTTGAAGCTATGTAATAATTTATTTGTATTAAATGTATTTTTATTAGAAAAAATAAAATTCATACGAAATAAAGTAATTTTAAAGAAATGTTTTATTGAAACAAAGAAATATTGGTTTATTGAATTAAATAAATTTTGTTTTGAAACGATGGAATAATTTATTTAAATGTTCACTGGTTTTGGTAAAAATATTCCAATCAATTTTTGAAAAAAATAAAGTTATTAAAATAATTTTTTTTGCTCTTCAAGTTAAATAAACCATTTACTTAAATAAGAGAGCTTTCGGCAACGACCGCTAGGGGAATCCAAGTTTCCCGCAAGCGGCCAAAAATTTATCGGTTCATATAAAAGAAACTTTCAAAAGTATAAAATTAAATCGAGAAGCGAATTGAAAAAACGTTTTCTTGAATCAAGGAAATAATTTACTAAAATTCGCTGCACTATATTAAGGTAAGTAAGAAACATTAATTAAATAGAGTTATAGAATCAAATACTCTTCATTTCATCCAATTAAATAAACTATTTACTCAATTTCAGTGTTTCGGTCGTCGTATGAAAACTAGATTCAAGTAACAGATAATTTACATAAAAGATGAAGATGCGTTACATTAAGAAAACAAGTGCATTAGAACTACAAACTCAAGGATGCTCGATGTAATTAAATGTACATTGGATTCAATGGGCCATTGAACATAATCGAAGAAACAAAAATAGTATCAAAGGAAATAATAACATTTTTTTATGTTAAATAAAAAATTATTTAAAACAATTAAATAATTTCTTTGTTTCTGACACATCAATTTTATAAAACATTGGAATATTTGTTCGATCGAAAAAAATTTTTGTTGGTTTAATAAAATTGTTTGGTTTAAGTGACTAAATATTTGTTACAAATAACTAATTATTTACTTGTGTGTTAATATAGCAGATTTTAATTCAATGAATAATTTGCTTGTTTAAAGAAATATGTTGGTCAATACAACGCAATATTTATTTATTTTTAATATAGATTAATTTTGTTCAAATAAATATATTTTATTAATTTAACAAAACGGATTCTTCAAATATAGTGAAAGAAATAATTTACTTGATTCAAAAAAATTTTTTTGAATTCAGTAAATTTTTTTTTCAGTGTAATTATTATTAACATAATATCTAACACAAGATGAATTTCTTTTTTTGTTTTTGCTGTAAGATACAGTTTCGAACATTATTTTATCTTTTAAAATTCTTTTATCCTATTGTAAAATTGAGTAAGCTCTCGAATCGAAGATCTCGAATCTCGATCTCGAACATTAAAAAACTCGAAAATCAACGGAAAACAAACATCGGCGCGCGTAGCGCGCCCAAATCCACTAGTAAAAATTAAATTGACAATCTGCGGCTTCTATAGATAATATTCTTTTTAAAAACAAAATTTTTTTTTCTACGTATCTAACACCAACAATATATGTATACTGTATCTGAAAACTGTTGTACTTTTCGTCTTTTCATTCGTGATTCATTTATTTTACAAAATATATCAACTACTACACCTATAGTGCTCTCGTTTTGTTGATTTATTTTTTGACGATAATTAGTCAAGTTTACAAGTATAGATATTGCCGAATGAATTTGCAGTTCTGGTTTCCTTGAACTATGCACAAACCGTTTCAAAATACCGTTCATATTTTCAAATGCGCAACACGAAGTAGTCCAAAGTGGCCCAAAGTTTCTCACAGTATCTGTTAAATGCAATAACAAATGTATGTTCATTGTCATGTGTTTCTTTCAATACAGGATTTGAAATTGTTTAACAAATATATTTAAACTCTGTGATGCACTAGTAACCATTTGCTCCGAAATGGAGGAGTCGCTTAATAACGCAATACTATATACAAGTAAAAATAATGTTCAAAATAAACGTCTTTCATAAAATTCTGTAAAACAGGTAGACTGTAGACTAACAGGAAGTGCTTACACTCGGATGCTGTCCAATAACTAAAACTATCTAAATTTCTACAAGTTCTTGAGATACAGTCTAAAACGCGAATTGATTCTAAGTATTTATTAATTTCAGAAATATAAGGACGCAAAGAGAAGTCTTTGTTCGAATATTCGGGTTCAAACCACAAAGTCATAATTTTTTTTATAACGTTGATTTGCACACAATGCATAACATCAATAGATATTGCCTGTATGTAGTCAATAATAATTTGGTTTAAAATACATCGGCCTTTAACACCAAATACAGGTGTATTATAATCTTCGGCAAGCTTTGCAAATTGTTCGGTTTCTACCCTAGTAGAATTCAGAATATAAGAAATAGCTGGGAAATTAATAAATGGACAGCGAAAATGGTTAGGTATTGACTCCCGATAAAACGCTTTTTCGCCAATTTGTTGCACATTTATCGTAATGAGCATAACCACCAAACCTAAAGTATTCATTTCTGGGTAATGTTCTAAACGAAATGCGAAGCATGTTGTGTAATTTGATCCCTTTTACCATTTCCGATCGAGTCGGACGATTGTTTGCGTCGTACAAACACTCATTTTCAAGATATTTTAACTTTTATAAATTAATCACTAAATTCATCCGAAACATTTTTGCAGGCTTGTTCATAGCCTATAATGCGCCAGGTATCCTGCTTACGGAAACTAGTTTTACAACCTTCAAAATACTTAGTTCAATCCTAACATTTATAGATTATTCTATAAAATACCTAGGAAAGGTTAAAAAAAGCGTTTCATCGCAAGCCCAAAAATATACATAGTTTTAGCCTATTTCTAGTTTAACTGGCTTGGTACTGCTCACTAAATGGATTTCAATTCTACTAGGGTAACGTTGTCCTTTTTTCTAAATTTTTTTCATACGGAAAAACTTAAACATTTTCAACTCTTTCTCCACGAATCTTACAATTGTGACACTCATAGTAACCGCTATATAATTTCATATTTAAAAATAGTGCTTTAGCTTGCAGATCTAATGTAGCAGCTATAATCATTGCTTTTACGTTAATAAACAAATTAGAAAATGTTTTAAAATAAATGCCTTGGTATAATTTTTTTAAGGAATTTCTAAAAACGCTTATAAACAAAATTGGATTTGGTTTTTCGGCACCAAACCACAATCCTGCCAAAATTATGTTTTCTTTTTTAATCCGTAAATGATACGGTAATTCGTTTATCATGAGATATACTGGCCAGATAGTAAATTTTGAGGCCTTAAAAAGTGGTACACCATCTGTGTTTATCGTAAAAGTAATGTTATTTTTTGAATATAAAAATTCTGATTTAATTTTTTATACACTAAAATATCAAAAATATCCTCTAAATTATCATTATTCAACTTTTTTCTGTTAAATCTATAATTAGAAACAATTTCGTAAAAATTCGGCCTTTTAAAAAAAGCTTTTAGTTGTGTAATAATTGGAATTTCAATAAAGTACTTCACATTCGCGTTTGAATTACAATTAGTACAAACAGTTTCTTTACTTTTAACTGTTGATGTACAGTTCATACATAAAAATGTTTTTTTAAAGGCGTCTTCAGATTAAAAAACTTGTGAAATTTATACAGCGTATTCAAGCACTTATTTGGTTTAATACAATGCATTTCAAGAATTTTAAAAATGCAGATAAAAGCACGCCTGTGATGTTATAGGAAAGTATTAAACTAATAATACACATTGCACTTTCCCCTACAGTTATTGGAGCACCCTCGTATAATTTCTCATTTGCTTCCGCACTTAAAATATTATCAAATTCAACATCTTCAGCATCTCCAGTATGGCCATCAATTTCGTCTTCAGTATCATCATTACTTTCATCGTCCGAAAACACACTACTGGTATCACTATCATGGCTGTAGTCATTTTCATCAGATTCGCTTTGATTGGTTATATTATAATTATCATTTTCATTGAGTTCGTCTTGAAATTCCGATTCACAGCAAGAATATTCAATCGCATCATTATCTATATATATATTTACATTTTAGTGTATTGTTTATTTTATAAACATGTATTTATAGTAAATAAATAAAATTTGCAGTATTAAATGTTTAAATAAAATTTAGGTTTATTGATTTAATTTTTTAAATTAGTTAATTTAAAAATATTTCAATTCAACTAGATGTTACAAACTTACGTTCATTCAAATTAACCTCGATGAGAGATTCAGTTTCGTCTTCACTTGTGTCACATTCTAATAAAGCTTTTTAAGTTCTACACCTTTGAGCTTTTTTGTACGTATCATAAGGTCTTTTATACATTATAATTAAATTATCAAAGAATAATTTAAATTCAAATTACATGTATGTTTTTATTTTATTACTGGTTTGAATATCTTCACTTCTTTGTTACATTTCAAACCCGCGTGAATTGCGTAAATAATCAAGAAACATTCGATTATAATTAAAGTTTAGGTTAGTTGGTGTTTGAATACAAATGAAAATGAAGTGTCTTGTATCTTGGAAGACTGATCCACCTACGACAAGCGTGGTTGATATGAAAAATATTAAAAAAAGCGGCGCACAAATCAAAGCTAAGTGGGGAAAACTGTGGTACGATGCTACTATATTAGAAGAAAGCAGTAAGTGAAACTAGCCAATAGTAAAAAAAAAATTTAATTAATATGAATAGATAGATTTGTTGGCTTATAATTAATATTATATAATTTTATTAATGAATAAATGATATTAAAAATGCAATATTTTAATATTAATAAAATATTTTTTATTATACATGTAATTTAAAATGTAAAGACACTTAACTTTATGTTATTTAAATTAATTATTTTTAATTATATTAAAGTAAGAATTTTTCAAATATTTATATTTTACAAATGTATAATAAGTTGTTATTATTTTGTTTCTAATAGAGGACGAAAAGTGGTTAAAATCTTTAGAAGTATCTGCAACTGGTGAAATTTTAAAAAATTCATACAATACTCCGGATTACTTAATTGCCAAAAAGAGAGATATAAAAAATGAGAAGAAAAAAAGACAATTCAATCAAATAAAACTTCAAATGAAAATAATAAAACAATGTTATCAAAACGATCTATTTTTCTGAAACTGAATAGCGACATTGAAGATGAAAAAATTAAATCTGCAGATAATAAAATGAACAAAGATGTGTTGTTTACTAGGTGATTATTTTAAATCTAATATATTACTATCAAATATAAATATATTACTATAAAATTAAATTGATTTATTAATTTATTATTTATTGTATTAGTGAACACGAGAAAATTTCAACAAACATCAAGAGTCGATCTTGCGGAAATTAATTTAAACACTTGCAAGTCGAATTTAGAAAATCAACCATGTTTTGAATGGAAAAACTTTTCTGATGGTAGGGTTCAGAAGTTATTTTTTTTAAATATAGCACTTTTCATTTATGTATACACGTATATATGTATATATATATATATATATCACTAGGGGGGCTTCGCCCCCCTGCGCGCTTCGCGCCGCAACCCCCTATTTTTAATTTCGAAAAGGTTTTTCGTAATAAATTTATTTTAAATAATGTTTTAAATTAAATATACTACTTTTCACTACCATGGACACCTTAGAAATTAAACCGATTCACACAACACCTTGGAGGTACTGTTATAATGCATTGGGTTTTATACCAAAAATTTAATTTTTTTTTAAATACGATTATAATTTATAAATAAAGTTTTTACCAAAAATTTAGTATAATGAAATCAGAATAATAGTAATAAAAAAAAGACATTAAATGTTAACTGTAAATTTTAAACTATATGAATCCTATAAAGCTTAAATTTATATTTTAATAATTATAATGTTAATGAAAAATTAACCTTACCAAAAATAGTGAAGTGGATATACTTACTAAATTGTAGTATTAGTAACTACTTATGAAAATTTTGGAATATTTTAAACGGATCTAAATAGAACTTCACCTCCTTAAATTAATTTCTTTAATGACAAAGGATCATCGCCAAAAGTTCTATGGCAGTAATATTTTGTACTTTTAGAGTAATAAGACTTTCTTCTTAAATAAATAAATTTTTTTATTATCTTTTATTAATTTTAGAACTATTTATTAATTTTAGTGGCATATAAATAAAACCTGTTTCTTCCATTTCTCCCGTAATTCGTAATTTGCACCTCTTTCAAAATTTGCGTTTTTAATCCATAATTATATCCAATTTATTTTTTCCTTAGTTACAGAGCCCATATATTTATCTTCATTATTATAATCAATTCATTCCTAGAAAACCTTCTGTTTCTAATAAATACATACTTGTTTATTTAAAATATTGTTTCTATAAATATACATAATCTACTCCTTATATATATCCATTCAATTTTGAAATATTAATAAAAAAATATTTAAATTAATGCTCCTAATTAATAGTTTTTGAAAATCTATTGAAATATAATTAGTATTTTTATTGCCACTGTTAAAATTTGATTTTCTTTTGCCTATACTGTTTATAATAGAATTATCTTAAAATGCAATAATTAATATATTATTTTTAACTTATTGTATATTCACATATAGATATTTGGAAAAGTGTATGTTATACTTGATTAATATTTATTAATCTTCAAACAATTTTGCATCTGTATTTAAAGCATTCATTGCATTTTAGATCCGTTATTATATTATTGAGTATACGTTTAACATTTATGAGTTTCATCAAGAATGAGTAAGCTAATACACATTCTTTCAAGTTATGTTCAAAAATTTTTTTTGCGCACGGAAAAAATACATATATTATCTATTCTTGAAAAAACAAATAACACGTACACACACACACACGCACACGCACACGCACACGTACACGACACCCCCACACGCACAAACGCACACACAACACACACCAAAATATGCACGACGAGCACGCAACAACCAACACGCCACAGCACTAAAACTTCGGAAAATACAAAAATAGACATATATTTTTTATATATATGCATCTACTAAAAATTCTGACATATGCATATAACAAAAAATCTAAAATGTCATATGACTCTCTGTAACTATATAAATGGCATATAAAAAATCTAAAAAATATTACTATATATGACTGGATATTCTAAAACATATTCCCATATATAGTGTATTTATTTTTTCACTCGCGCGGCGGGAACCATTTTAATATATATATTATTGAATTTTTTTAATTTAGATGCAACTTTTGAGGACAAATTTCTTGCAGTTGCTGAATCTGCAGTAAATTATTTACAGAATTTAATAAAAGAACACGGTTCGTAGCTGCATTACATCAGATAAGGTTATTTATATTCCTCATTTATTTTAACTTAATTTCAAAATCGGAAAAAATTTAATCTACTCTACATTTTTACAGATAAGGTTATATTTAGATTATAATGTATTTGTAAATCGTTACAAGTTGTATGATATTAAACGGTTATTCAAAAATAATCCGCGTGCAATGGCAAGAGCAATCTTAAAAGAACTAATAGAAGAGAAAGAATTATCGAATTAAGCGGTACTACGATACCTAAAGATATATTCAATGCTATTAGCGGTAAGAGATTAAAATTATTTTTGCAGTAAAATTATATGGCAAATTATTATAAATATTGCACTACATTTCAGGTTATGTTGATAATAATGTAAAAAAACAGTATCGAATATCGACGGCAACGTTAACAAGATGCTTTACAAATTATTGTACTGGATTGAAAGAAAAAAAGAAAAGGAACAGTATAAAAGGTAAAGTAATCTAGTTAAGATAAATTAACATCAAAATAAGAATACATAATTATTGTTATAAATTTTGTTTTTGTAGATGATAAACGTAATAAGCCTATTGTAAAAAAGTGGAACGAGTCGCAATATCTCAATATTCTACAAGAAAAGAAGAGGAAAAGAACGAATAAATAGAAAAATAAAGCAAAATGAAAACGAAAATAGTAAATCTAGTAACACAAAAGAATATAGTGAAAAAAATAAAAATATGAATAGTTTAGAAATAATTAGTAAGGACAAAGAAGCAGCATTAAATGATAAATTAACACAAGACGTAGAAATAAATTTTAATGAGTTATTAGAAACTATTAAAAATAGTAGTGAAGAAAGTGATAATAGTGAAGCAGAAAATATGGAATTAAATTATACAATGCCAGAAAATCAAAATTATGAAAATGAAAATTTAAATATAATGGAAAAAATGGGTGACGAAGAGAATCAGCAATTCAATGACATAGAAATAGATGAGATATACAAAGAATTAAGCGAAGATAAGCAAGAAAACAGTGAAACGTGTAAAAAAAGAAATACGAAGACCGAAGCCCAGACAAAGAAGTCAGTAGAAAGATACACTAAAAATACAATTGTGAAAAACAAAGTTCATACAGATGTTCAAGCATAGATATAAGTAAAACCCGAATTTATGCAGTTAAAAAACAAGATAATCGTACTAGCAAAGAGAGAAGTACGGAAGAGAATTTTGCTGAAAAGAAAACTGACACACGAACAAGCACAGAAGGAAGTAGGGAAAGAAAATGTGCTGAAAAAAGAAGAGAACAAACAAGTAGAGAGAAAAGCCGAGAAAGGAAATATCAAAGAATACAAAAAGATAAACAAACAAGTAAAGAGAGATTTAGAGAAATAAAATATGAAGGAAAAAAAGAAACACATAAGCAGTGTAGAGTTAGAAGTAGAGAAAGAAAATGTACTGAAAGAAAGGACACACGAGCAAGCAGAGATAGAAGTAGAGAAAGAAAATGTGCTGAAAGAAAGGACACACGAGCAAGCAGAGATAGAAGTAGAGAGAAAAATAGAGACAGAAAATATTATGCAGATCTAAAGAGAAATTAAAATTATTTACATGAGTAGACATAACAAATAATTATGCATGTATTTGTGCGATTTATAAAATACAATTACTTTACTTAATTTAATGACTGTTCAAAACTAACAATGTATTGAATAAATAAAATAAATGTTTTTCAATTAAATAATTTAAACAACTATATAGATTATATTTATATAGTTATTTGTATTTTTATTGATACTTTATAAATACTTTGAAATGATGAATTTATCTAATCAAATAATGTTTGAAGGATTATAAAGCGATCTCTAAAAGATCTTTTATAAATCTAAAAAAGATTTTTTAAAGGTCCAGATAAGATATAAAAAAATTTTAGTTGTCTTTTCGAACAACATCTTTAAAAGATCATAAAAAGATCTTTCAAGACACAAAAAATTTTAAGCTCTCTTTTCGACATCATGTATAAAAAATCTAAAAGAGATCTTTCAATGATCTACAAAAGATCTTGCAATGATCTGCAAAAGATCTCTCACACTAATTTATTTCCTTCTAATATCGTCTTTAAAAGATCTTACAAAGATCTTATTTTATGCCAAATTAGTCTCTTAATGAACAACTTAAAATAGTCTTAAACGGTATCTTTTTTGAGATAGATCTTTTTAAGATCTTTTAAAGATCTTTTTTATTTTTACGCGGGTAATCCACAATTATATCCTTATACATTATAATAAAATATAATAATTTTTAATAGACATTTTCTCTTAGTGGATTAATTATTATAAAAGCTGAAAATAATTAAGTTAAAATGTCATTAAAATGGAGGTCATAACGAAAGTTTACCTTTATGTAAGTATACAAAGTTGTTGTTACAACTACTACATATATACGTATATGTGATGTATTTACTGAATATACATATATGATCGCACACAAACACACAAATACATGTGAAATACAATTAACTAGGTATAGGATATTTGCGAGTCGCCTACATATTGGTAAAAGTTTTTAATCATTGGATTAAAATGTAAATTATCAATTGAAGACTCTACATTCATATATATAAATAATATTAATATATATATAAATATATATATATAAATAATATATAAATATCGAGTCAATATAACGTATGTATGTATGTATATATAATAGAAACGTTTAATAGAAACGTTAAACACGTTTAAACAACAACTAGAATTAATATAAATAATGATTAAATGGTTATCAAGCAGTCCTAGATAAGACCATTATAATTAATCGTTAATTTCCGTTTGTAATAATTAAACATTTTATTTCTTAACAATATATATTTGACATGCTAAAATCTAGTGCATTCTCATATTCGAGTTTGAAAAATTGATAAATGTATGTCTTATTCTTGGACCAGTAAATGTTTGATCGATAATAAAATTAAACAATTATTATACACCGTTCTACTTTAGTGGGATGTACAAGTGAGAGGTGCTCTTTCATTTATGCCTTGGTGGTAACAGATAGAGATAAAGAAGGGTTGATTGTGCATTACTGTTGCAAACGAAGTACGCAACTTTATTGACTGTTACTTTATCACCGTCGGTAAATTGCTCGTACGGTATTAACTTGGGAGATGTACTCGTGATTTACCATACATTGCAAAAGTATACGTATATGTTATAGTTCGTACCATTGTCGCGTGGAAAATTGATGTACGGTTAAATTTTATTATACCTTATTAATCGTGTAATTTATTGTGTATTTCAGAAACCTTAACTTAGCGAAACGAAACGCTAAAATTAATTAGTTTTATAGTTTTGTTATTGGATAATACGAAAACTAAACAAATTGTTTTGTTTATTTCGTTTTATTTTGTCAATGCATAACTATACTTTTGTCGAATAACGTTTATTCGCAACATAACTGAATATATTTTTTAAAATAATGAAACTATAATGCAGAATTTGTTTATTTTTCTTTCCTTTCAAACAAACTAAACTTACATTTTAATTTTTTTGTTTTATAAAGAAAACCAATTAAAACTTTGTAAAAGCACAATTCTTTACTACGTACAACCTGCACGATATAGAAAATTTTTCATGCATTATCCAATTATGACATTAGTCGTATACTATAATTACATTGGTACACACCGTACTTTTTTTACATATGTATGAATGTTCTCGTTTAATCGGCTTTAAAAATCAATGTACTATACGATTGAATTTGCATCTTCGTCACAATATTTACTACTAATTGTATTTACATCCATTGCATTAATTTTTAGGAGCAGATTTGAATAATCATTCTTCATTGCGCATATTATAATTCTGTAGGTTAATACGAATTCAAACCTACAACGAATATATTTGAAAAAAAAGAATAAAATTATTCTGATGGCTTTAAGGGAATGTCTGACTCAGAAAATGGTATTCTTTTACTTTTATTTATAAACAAATAAATAAATTTAAAAAAAAAACCCTGAACCCTGATTAGAATTCAATCCCCGCGGCTATGGAATGAAATCTAAAAATTTGAAAATTTGTACTTCTAAGCCGGTTTATACGTGTTTATACGTGTAAAAATGCTTTTGAGGTCAATTCCCCCAGCTATGGAACGAAATCTAAAAAATTTGAAAATTTGGACTTCTTAACCGGTTTATTCGTTTATATACGTGTAAAATTTCATTTGAAATCCATCCCCCCGGCTATGGAGCGAAATCTAAAAATTTGAAAATTTGAATCATATGAATTTAGCCCAGACGGAACATAGCCCACCAATCAGCGACGATCGTGGCCCACCAATCAGAGCCTTTAATACGAAGTGGGAGAAAGAAATAAGTAGTATATCGATAAGGTAGAATATAATTGATATCATTATCGACACTACTTATAAATGTTAAAGTTTATTATAGATGTCGTTACAAATATTAAAAATTACTTAAAAATGTGGTTAGGCGGTAAAATGATGCTATGCTATAATTTGCTTAAATATATTATTACTTCTCTCTTTATTATTATTTAAAAATATAACAAAATGGCTTCAATATAATTACAGATTATTTACAATGTTCTAGTTTGTTGACTAACAGTTTATAATATTTATAATTATTTTTCTTATTCAAAAATCTGAAAAAGTATTCGGACTGAGCTGATATTTTAACCAAAAATCAGAGGTATAATAATAAACAATAAGAATATATTTCAGATTATTTTCTATTATTTATTGTTAATTCAACATTACTTAATAAAAAAAAAAATTTACATGTATGTACTTGGGATTGAACGCATCTAACAATAGCGTATATGGTCCGTGTGCGTTAGCCAGATGAGCTGTTATAAGCTTTCTTATTAGTAGTATAGTACGAGAGTATTACAAATATTACAATATATATATATATATATATATATATATATATATATATATATATATATACTTGCATACCTTGACAATACTTGAACTGCGGCGCGATTTCTATTTTTCAAACGCGATGTTCAACTATTTGTTATTGGGTTATGTTTTGACCAAACAAAAAAAATTATTATTTATCCACGATTTATCAAAAATGCAACACGACGGCTACAATTATAAGACGAAAAATAAAGAGCGAACTAGGTAAGTTTTTAATTTAATTAATATAGTACACACTAACTTTTCCTTTTAATTATACTATAAATTGAAATATTGCATTCTTCTTGGTTGTTGATTATAAGTAAAATATAGTAAAATATATCTTAACCTAAACATCTTTTTTGTTTAGCATTTCAACATTCGCTTTAGAAATTAGTAATAGTGAATCATAAATATCGACAGAGACATTTTGCTTTTAAGTCGTAATTTAAGAGTTTGCATTTTTATAATGTATGAATCCCAATGTAGTTTGTAAAATTCGTTAAATCGCATTCAATTTGGAAGCGTTTTATTTATAAACAGTACACTGTGGGTATTTCAATGAATTTTATAACATAAGTTAAAAATTTATTGCAGGGAAAATGTTTTAATTTACAGAAAAAAATGTTGTATATCAAATTAAAGAAAGTTTAGCGTCGCATTGAATATTGGTAGTCGATTCTTATATTTATTGAATTCTTTAAATTAAAAATTTAGTTTGTAAACATGATATTAATAGAATATAAATATATGTCTGTATTTCTGTATAATCTTATTAAATTACATATTTATAATTCTCTTTTTTAAAAGTTGTAAATGTCTGGTCTAATTGAATAATTTGTTTAGTGGTCATTTTAGTTTATACGCAAAAAAAAACTATTTTTGTGAAACTTTTATAATTGTATTAATATGCATATCGACATAAAGGTTTTTGGCCTTAAAAAACACACTCTTGAAGTGTAAAAAAATTTTCGTTTACGTATTTTATAGAGTTTTCATATGTGAAAACGTTACTTAAACACACTCGAGAAGTAGGTTAGCTGGTTGCGGTATAAATAAGTCGATAATGGTACATCTAAATAAAAAAATTAAATGGTTTTATATTAACTATAACTGGTTTTCGTGTTTTCTAAAAAAAATTAATTTTGTACAAAAATGTTTTTTACGGTTTTTTGCAATAAACAAATAGTAAAAATTAATATTTTCCAATTTTTTTAATTGGTGCGATAGGTATTTATATTAAGAATTAATAGAAAGTGGTAAAAATTTCAGTAGAATTGATTTTTCAAAAGTGATAAACTATAATGACCCTTTACCATTATTAAAAATTATATTTTATGGTACAATTTCAAATATTCATTTTCTTATTTTTCTAACTATAGATATGGGTGCATTAAGCCATCTTGTCGGGCCAAATTATATATTGATAAAAATCAAGATCCAAGTACTATTCGAATACCAGCGCCACACACTTGCTTAAAGACAGCGCATCAATCTGCTGATGAAAAATTAATGCGTGAGAAATTAAAGGAAAACGCAGCCAATTCTTGCTCATCCACCCCAAGAGTAATTTTTGACGAAACGTCTTTTCAGTGAGTCCTTTTTTAATTCTTTTTTAAGAATAATATATTTGCAATTTTCTAATATTTATGTTAATTCGAAAAGACTTTTTTACGCGTTACGAAATATTATCATGTATCGACTTTCGTTAAGGGGATGTCGGAGTCAGATTGCAGCGATCTGTACCTTCGAACATAGAAATCATGTCTAAAATAGTGAATTAAAAATTTGGAGTTCATAAAAAAGGGTCTGAAGGATTGATTTTTTAAGAAAAAATATTTTTTTAATTAATAATTCAATACACACTTTTTGATCAGTAATTATTAGTCAAAGAAGGCATAAACTTTCAAAACATCGTAATTAAATTATCGATTTAAAAATGTGGAAAATATTTGGGTGTATTGTTTAAAACATGTCTAAGGGCCTTATTTTCAGCATTTAAAAAAAATTAATTTTGTTATTTATAACAAAATATACAAAATTACCATTTTCTGAGTCTGACATGTTCTTAAAAGGAAAATGCCTATGAAATATATTGATAATAATTTTAGAATTTTCCAAAAATGTTGTGATTGAAAGTAAATGATGTATTATAATTAAGTTTACAGACTTTTGCAAATGATTTCGCACTTACAAAAACATTTCTTTTTCGTTTAGTTTAATAATTTTAAAATGTTTACGACATCCATTTCAGAAACAAGAAAATAGCGTGCTCCGTAGGTTTTGCGTCTCTCGAGAGCACAATTCAGAATGCCAAAAGAAAGAGCCGTATCAACCCTGGTTTTGCTAAACAATATAGTAGTATTAGAGCATTTGGCAACTTCTTAGTGGAATATCCGGAAGTGTTAAAGTTTAAAGAAAACGGCGATAACTATATTTTGACAGCAGAAATTTTAAAATCTTCAGCGGAATACTTTCATCTAATTATATATAACAAACAATTAATACAACAGTTTGATAACAACTGTGACATCTTCGTCGATGGGACGTTTGCTATAAGGCCAAACATCAAAGGGGTACAGCAAGTATTGACAGTAATGTCTAAAAAATATAACATTGTGAGTAACCAAAATTTTTAATTACTATAAGACTGACATTTATAAAATTGATAATTTTAGTTTTGAATTTGAAATTTTATGAGATTCTATTTTTCAACTTTTGGTTTCATGTTACAGGTAGTTCCCTGCGTATGGGTCCTGATGAGCAACCGAACTACAAAATCATATTTGGCAGTATGGAATCATTTGAAAGAACATTTCCCTAAATTTCGACCGATGAAAGCGAAATGTGATTTTGAGAAAGCTCTAATCAATTCTCTAAGGGCTGCTTTCGATGGAATTAACGTCCGAGGATGTTATTTCCACTTTTGTCAAGTATGTATTGATTATGATTGCATATCCAACTCCTAAAGTTGTGTCAATTATTTCTACTGTGTTAAGATTAGCTGTTCTTATCATTGTTTTCTCTCAACCACTCAAGTTTGCATTTTACATCCGGTTTCAAGCTGTGATATTTTATTTTGTTATTTTTTTAGTCATTTTTGGGGAAATATTAAGATTTTGTATATTTACACATAATTATTTGAATAATTAGCCAGTTTCGAATATGCAGGCTAAGATAATTATATATATATATATATATATATATATATATATACTAGGGGGACTCGCCCCCCTGCGCGCTTCGCGCGCCAACCCCCTATTTTTAATTTCGAAAAAGGTTTATCGTAATAAATTTATTTAAAATAATGTTTTAAATTGTATTATTTTTCAACTACCATGGACACCTTAGAAATTAAACCGATTCACACAACACCTTGGAGGTACTGTTATAATGCTTTGGGTTTTATACCAAAAATTTAATTTTTTTTTAAATACGATTACAATTTATAAATAAAAGTTTTTACCAAAATTTAGTATAATGAAATCAGAATAATAATAATAAAAAAAATAGAGACATTAAATGTTAACTGTAAATTTTAAACTATATGAATTCCTATAAAGCTTAAATTTATATTTTAATAATTATAAATGTTAATGAAAAATTAACTTACCAAAAATAGTAAAGTGCATATACTTACTAAATTGTAGTATTTAGTAATTACTTATGAAAATTTTGGAATATTTTAAACGGATCTAAATACAACTTCACCTCCTAAAATTAATTTATTTAATGACGAAGGATCATCGCCAAAAGTTCTATGACATTAATATTTTGTACTTTTAGAGTAATAAAACTTTATTCTTTAATAAATAAATTTTTTTATTAATTTTTATTAATTATATAGAACTATTTATATAATTTTAGTGGCATATAAATAAAAACCTGTTTCTTCCATTTCTCCCGTAATCCGTCATTTACACCCTTTTCTATAAATATACATAATCTACTTCATTTATATATCCATACAATTTTGAAATATTAATTTAAAAAATATTTAAATTAAATGCTCCTAAATTAAGGCAGGGGTCTGTTTCTGCACACAGGAAATAAACACATAATGTTTGTGCACAAAAATTCTGCACTTTACTTTTATGCACGGTGCACAAATATTTTACAAAATAATTGAAATTAATAAAAATAATCGTTTATTTTGTACACATAAAAATTGTGCACATTAAAATTGTACACGTAAATATTATGCACATCAAAATAAGAGTAAAAAAAAATATTTATGTGTACAATTTTAATGTGCAGAATTTTTGTGCACAAACATTACGTGTTTAATTCCTGTGTGCAGAAACAGACCCCTGCCTAAATTAATAATTTATGAAAATCTTTTTAAATGTTATTCGAATTTTATATTACCACTGTTAAAGTTTGAATTTTCTTTTGCCATTACTGTTTATAATAGAATTATCTTAAAAATACAATAATTAATATATTTAATTTTTAACCCATTGTATATATCATATGGATATTTGGAAAAGTGTATGTTATACTTGATTAATATTTATTTAATCTTTAAACAATTTTGCATCTGTATTTAAACCATTACATTGCATTTTAGATCCGTTATTATTATTGAGTATACGTTTAAAAATTTTATGAGTTTAATCAAGAATGAGTAAACTAATACACATTCTTTCAAGTTATGTTCACAACTTTTTTTGCGCACGGAAAAAAATACATATATTATGTATTCTTGAAAAAACAATTTTAAATATATATATATTATATAAATCTTCCGCCGCACGCACACACACCCACATACATACATACATATATATACATATATATGGGCTATTTCACGTCAAGTGGTACGATGAAAATTTTAAATCGCTCCAAAATTTGAGAACAGGCTGGAAACATCTTCCAGAACATACAAAAAAAATTTAGGTTTTAAAAATAATTTGCATAAAAGTTATTCAACCATAAAAAGTGGAAATTTTTCAATTTTTTAGAAAAATTTCTATTTTTAAAGCCATTTATCTCAAAATGTGTTGATTTTTTTGAAAAAACATTACAAACAACTTTTGTTTAAATTAAACTTTAGAACTTATCTACCCTGGTTACAATTCTTAATTTTAAAATCTCGAAGAGATAGAACACCCGGACATATTGAATATCAAAAAAAAAGGCAACCACAACATAATCGATTTTAATCTAACACCTCTCAAAAGTTCACATTTTACGCGAGCTTTCGAATGGTTTGGGTTAGATTATTGGCCAAGACCGCTGGTGTAAGTTATGCCTCATAAACCTCATAAAATCACTAATTTTCACGTATTTTAGGACATAACTTACACCAAAGGTGTATATATATATATGGGCTATTTCACGTCAAGTGGTACGATGAAAATTTTAAATCACTCCAAATTTTGTGAACAGACTGGAAATATCTTCCAGAAGATACAAAAAAAATTTTAGGTGTTAAAAATAATTTGCCTAAAAGTTATTCCACCATGAAAAATGGAAATTTTTCAATTTTTTAGAGAAATTACTATTTTCAAAGCCATTTATCTCAAAATCTATTTATTTTTTTGAAAAAAACATTAGCAACAACTTTTGTTCAAAATAATCTTTAGAACTTATCTACCTGGGTTACAATTCTTAATTTTAAAATCTCGAAGAGATAGAACGACCGTAAATATTGAATATCAAAAAAAAGGCGACCACGCCACGATCGATTTTGATCTAACACCGCTCAAAAGATACATCGTACCACTTGACGTGTCATAGCTCATATATATATATTATAACGGGTACGGATTTCGAGTGTCGGCGCAGGTTAGGTCCCTGAATTATCGGCGACGTTCGTCGATAGGACCAAGTCGACTAGCCGGGATAATTGCGAATGGTAGCGCAGTGGTGAGGCTTCTGCCTCGCGCTCCCGGGATCGTGGGTTCGCGCCCCGATACCTTCGTTGATTTTTTTATTCCTTATATTCAATCCGTACCCCGTTACAATATGTGGTAATGAACAATTAACTTACCAGAAATAGTAAAGTGCATATACTTAATTGTAGTATTTAGTAAAAACCTATTAAAATTTTAGATTATTTTAAACGGATCTAAATAGAACTTTACCTCCTAAAATTAATTTATTTAAGTCATCGCCAAGAGTTCTATATGTCATTAATATTTTGTACTTTTAGAGTAATAAAACTTTCTTCTTAATTAAATTAATTTTTGTATTAGTTTTAAAGAATTATTTATAACATTTTAACGGTATATAAATAAAAACCTGTTTTTTTCCATTTCTCCCGTAATTCGTAATTTGCACCCTCTTTCAAAATTTGCGTTTTAATCCATAATTATGTCCAATTTATTTTTACTATGCAGAGCCCAAATATTTATTTTGATTATTATAAACAAATTCATTTCTTAGATATCCTTCTGTTTCTAATAAATACATACTTGTTTATTTAAAATATTGTTTTATAAAAATATACGTAATCTACTTACTTATATATCCATACTATTTTTAAATTTTGATTTGAATAATATTTAAATTAAATACTACTAAAATAATAATTTTCGAAAAACTTTTGAAATGTAATTCGTATTTTATATAGCCACTGTTAAAATTTGAATTTTCTTTTGCCATTACTGTTTATAATAGAATTATCTTAAAAATGCAATAATTTATGTATTTAATTTTTAATTTATTGTATATTTCACATATAGATATTTGGAAAAGTGTATGTTATACTTGATTAATATTTATTTTACCATCGAAAATTTGTGCATATTTTTAAAAACATTACATTAAATTTTAGGTCTGTTTTTATTTTATGAGTTTTATCAGGAATTAGTAAACTAATACACATTCTTTCAAGTTATATTCACAACTTTTTTTTGCGCACGGAAAAAATACATATATTATCTATTCTTGAAAAAACAAATAACACGCACACCACACACACCACACACACACCACACACACACACACACACACACACACACACACACACACACACACACACCACACACACCACACACACACACACACACACACACACACACACACACCACACACACACACACACACACACACACACACACACACACACACACACACACACACACACACACACACCACACACACACACACACACACACACACACACACACACACACACACACACACACACACCACACACACACACACACACACACACACACACACACACACCACACACACACACACACACACACACACACACACACACACACACACACACACACACACACACACACACACACACACACACACACACACACACACAAACACGCACGCACGCACGCACGCACGCACGCACACTTATATATATGACATATATATAAAACATATATATATGTTGAATTCTGAATTCTTATATATATATATCTCTCTATAATATATAAATATTTCGCCGCCGCCGCCGCCGTGTCTAAGAATTCAGAATTCAACATATATATACGTTATATATATATATATGTCATATATATATGTTATATATATGTTATATATATATGTCATGTATATGATAATATATATATATATGTCATATATATGTTATATATATATGTCATATATATGTTATATATATGTCATATATATGTTATATATATGTTATATATATATATGTATATATATATGTTATATATATGTTATATATATATATGTCATATATATATGTTATATATATGTTATATATATATGTCATATATATATGTTATATATATGTTATATATATATGTCATGTATATGATATATATATATATGTCATATATATGTCATATATATATAAGTGTGTGTGTGTATGTGTTGTGTGTGTGTGCGTGTGTGTGCTTGCGTGTGCGTATGTGTGTGTATGTGTGTGTGTGTGTGCGTGTGTGTGCTTGCGTGTGCGTGTGCGTGTGAGTGTGTGTGTGTGTGTGTGTGTGTGTGTGTGTGTGTGTGTGTGTGTGTGTGTGTGTGTGTGTGTGTGTGTGTGTGTGTGTGTGTGTGTGTGCGTGTGTGTGTGTGTGAACATACAGTTTTCCAAATATCCATATGTGATATATACAATGGGTTAAAAATTAAATACATTAATTATTACATTTTTAAGATAATTCTATTATAAACAGTAATGACAAAAGAAAATTCAAATTTTAACAGTGGCAATATAAAATACGAATTACATTTCAAAAGTTTTTCGAAAATTATTATTTTAGTAGTATTTAATTTAAATATTATTCAAATCAAATTTAAAAATTATTTGGAGATTACGTATATTTATATAAAACAATATTTTAAATAAACAAGTATGTATTATTAGATACAAAAGGTTATTTAAGGAACGCCTTTGTTTATAATAATTAAAATAAATATATGGGCTCTGTAACTAAAGGGAAAAATAAATTGGATATAATTATGGATTAAAACGCAAATTTTGAAAGAGGGTGCAAATTACGAATTACGGGAGAAATGGAAGAAACAGGTTTTTATTTATATACCGCTAAAATGTTATAAATAATTCTTTAAAACTAATACAAAAATTAATTTAATTAAGAAGAAAGTTTAATTACTCTAAAAGTACAAAATATTAATGACATATAGAACTCTTGGCGATGACTTAAATAAATTAATTTTAGGAGGTAAAGTTCTGTTTAGATCCGTTTAAAACAATCTAAAATTTTAATAGGTTTTTACTAAATACTACAATTAAGTATATGCACTTTACTATTTCTGGTAAGTTAATTGTTCATTACCACATATATATATATTATATATATTACACCTTTGGTGTAAGTTATGTCCTAAAATACGTGAAAATTAGTGATTTTAACCCAAGCCATTCGAAAGCTCGCGAAAAATGTGAACTTTTGAGAGGTGTTAGATTAAAATCGATTATGGTGTGGTAGCCTTTTTTTGATATTCAATATGTCCGGGTGTTCTATCTCTTCGAGATTTCAAAATTAAGAAATGTAACCAGGGTAGATAAGTTCTAAAGATTAATTTAAACAAAAGTTGTTTGTAATGTTCTTTCAAAAAAATCAACATGTTTTGAGATAAATGGCTTTAAAAATAGAAGTTTTTCTAAAAATTGAAAAATTTCCACTTTTAATGGTCGAATAACTCTTAAGAAAATTATTTTTAACACTTAAATTTTTTTTGTATGTTCTGGAAGATGTTTCCAGCCTGTTCTCGATTTTGGAGTGATTTAAAATTTTCATCGTACCACTTGACGTGAAATAGCCCATATATATGTATATATATGTATGTATGTATGTGGGTGTGTGTGCGTGCGGCGGAATATTTATATAATATATATATATATTTTAAAATTGTTTTTTCAAGAATACATAATATATGTATTTTTTCCGTGCGCAAAAAAAGTTGTGAACATAACTTGAAAGAATGTGTATTTGTTTACTCATTCTTGATAAAACTCATAAAATTTTTAAACGTATACTCAATAATAATAACGGATCTAAAATTCAATGTAATGCTTTAAATACAGATGCAAAATTGTTTGAAGATAAAATAAATATTAATCAAGTATAGCATACACTTTTCCAAATATCCATATGATATATACAATGGGTTAAAAATTAAATATATTAATTATTGCATTTTTAAGATAATTCTATTATAAACAGTATAGGCAAAAGAAAATTCAAATTTTAACAGTGGCAATATAAAATACGAATTACATTTGAATAGATTTTCAAAAACTATTAATTTAGGAGCATTTAATTTAAATATTTTTTAAATTAATATTTCAAAATTGTATAGATATATGAATGTGTAGATAATTTATATTTATATAACACAATATTTTAAATAAACAAGTATGTATTTATTAGAAACAGAAGGATATTTAAGAAATGAATTTGTTTATAATAATCAAAATAAATATTTGGGCTCTGCATAGTAAAAATAAATTGGATATAATTATGGATTAAAATGCAAATTTTGAAAGAGGGTGCAAATTACGATTCACGAGAGAAATGGAAGAAACAGGTTTTTATTTATATAGCGCTAAAATTTTATAAATAATTCTTTAAAACTAATACAAAAATTAATTTAATTAAGAAGAAAATTTTATTACTCTAAAAGTACAAAATATTAATGACAAAGAACTTTTGGCGATGATCGTTCGTCATTAAATAAATTAATTTTAGGAGGTGAAGTTCTATTTATAACCGTTTCAAATAATCCAAAATTTTAATAAGTTGTTAACTAAAATACTACAATTTAGTAAGTATATGTACTTTACTATTTTTGGTAAGTTAATTTTTCATTAACATTTATAATTATTAAAATATAAATTTAAGCTTTATAAGAATTCATATAGTTTAAAATTTACAGTTAACATTTAATATGTCTCTATTTTTTTTATTATTTTTATTCTGATTTCATTACTCTAAATTTTGCTAAACTTTTATTTATAAATTATAATAACTATAGCAATACCTTCAAGGTGTTGTGTGAATCTGTTTAATTTTTAAGGTGTCCATGGTAGTGAAAAAATAATACAATTTAAAACAGTATTTTAAATAAATTAATTACGAAAAACCTTTTTCGAATTAAAAATAGGGGTTGGCGCGCGAAGCGCGCAGGGGGGCGAAGCCCCCCTAGTATATATATATATATATATATATATATATATATATATATTACGAGGAGTGAAGGTAAACTATTTTAATTATAATTAATTTTTTTTAATATCTTTATCAAGTTTGAGGAACGTGGTTTTAAAGCTGATGGTTTATGATTGAGGACGTTTAGTTGATATGATTACCCGCGATCTCCATATGTTCAGATGAATTGTTTGAGGCGCAGTAAATTACTTGACTAGAACTAATTTGTGTCGAATCGATGATTTCTACATTTGTTGATGCTGTTTCCTTATTTGCATTCATCATTTTAAGTTTTTGAGATAAGTTAGTGAAGTCGATAGAGTCTTACATAGTATATTGGTTTGTTTTGCATTTTTGTAATTTGTTGTGGATCGTCAGCTTTGTATGAAAACATTTCAATGTTGTAATTTTCAATTTTTTATAAAAATAGATTAACAAGTATTTAAAAACTTTATATTCGTGAGTACTTGATGACTAATAACATATCAATAAATAAAATTGAAAAACGTTATAATTTATAAAAATATCTATATATAATATTAAATTATTCAATTTATTACACCTACACATAATCGTAATTCTCATGCCCACTCACACAAAACTGTCATGCAATCTCGTTGTTGATTTCCTCGTATAGCATATTCTATAGTTCCACTACCCTTGTAATTATCGATATAATTGAGTCGGTATCTCAATATGTTTACGGGCAAGTAAGAAAAAGAATATACATAAATGCGATCAATAATCAATTTGTTGATTCGCAGATTGATTATTGCGAAACGTACCGTAGATAAATACACCTCGAGTTTTAAGGAACGGTTCTTATCTCCTTGGTTGCCCAAAAGCGAGAGAGTGAGAATTCTTACTCATTTGTATATAGATTATAATTTTTATTAATTTATTGCATTCAATTATGCATCTCATCATTCGACTAAATTGAAGCTCGGAAATATGAATAAAATAATATATATGGCTCATGATTTCGCAGTGATAATAATTATCTATATTGTAAGGGATCTAATCCAAAGCGGTACGTCCCTGGGTCAGGTACCATGTAATTTCGCGACTACCGAAATTCGGTATATTTATTACGAAGTATATATAAGGTTCGAATCATACGCATGCTAGTCAGCAAGGTGATTCGAAGCTCGCGACAAAAGGCTCCCTTCGAGAGGCTCGTTCACTTACGACGTGTAAGTAATACTCTATTATTAAACCAAGAGAAAATCCTCATGATGTAAAAAAAAGAGCAAATAATAATAATAATACGTTCGTACTATTTTGTTGAGTGTACATCTGCGTCGCGATTTATCTATACAGGATAAATTTACATGACACCACATACCCAATTGGGGTAAGGCCGTTAACGGGGTGCCATAGTCAATATTTATCCTCCCTACCTTATCGGCAATCGTGATTATTATTAATAAATTTGTAAATAAAACAGTATGTAAAAAAATAAGAGAAGAGGCGCCTTCGATTATTGATAATTTAACTGTGTGCTGAATTTCAGATTAAAATTATATTGCGTTTTTGAGAAAAGTCTTACCAAAAATGTAAACCTAACCTCAACGAGGTGAAAAGAATTGATATTTTTGGTAAGACTTTTCTCGAAAACGCAATAATATTTTAATCTAAAATTTAGCACACAGTTAGATTGTCAATAAACGAAGGCGCCTCTTCTCTTATTTTTTCACATACTGTTTTACTTTTTTATTAATAAATCATCAAAATTGAGTATGGAACCCCTTAAGGGGGTTCCAAAGTCAATTTTTATCCTCCCTACCCTATCGACTGAGTAAATCAAATAAACGATTATAATTAGATAATTATATTATTATACGGAGAAATAAGAGTTCATTGCCCTTCGTATATGGATTATTTAAGTGTGTGCAAAATTTGGGACAGCAAAATTATCACGTTTTTGTTTAAACCCTTACCAAAAATTTTGAGTATGCTGCGCCCGTCTCACATTTTTGGTAAGGGATTAAATACAAACGAAATAATATTTTTGTCTCAAACTTTGTACATAGTCAACTTATTCATATACGAAGGGAAGTGTACTCATAAATATATTCAGTACATTATAAAAAATAGTAGACTTTGATACCGCAACAGTAACAAAATAAAATCTTACGCCATAAATTACCGTTCGGTGGCGCTAGCGGTAGAAAGATACGAAGATTACGCGAGCGCAGCAGCCGCCATCTTAGACTGTCGGCTGCACGGCAAACAGTCAACTTTTTTCAAAGTTGTCGATTGGACGTGCAAACATATTGATATGCCCACACAGGGATCATGAAACAAAACTTTTATGTTTATAGGTTAAACTTTTAAGCTAATTAAATAACAGGCTCATATTAGTACGCAGGAATAACCAAAATACTGAATGTCTATTATTAGTTGGAGAGTGGGGATTTCGCGGTGCGTGCGCTCCGTCGATCGCCTGCGTAAACGCACGACGAAGTCATTTTTACCGATCGATTTAACCCGTTTGATTATTATAAAAAAAATCTTTCGGTATTCAATGTCGTCTTATTATTCTGAATAAGTTAAACATTTAAGTAAATTAATTAACAGGCGCACTTTAGTACGCAGGAATAACCAAAATACTGAATGTCTATTATTAGTAGGAGAGTGGGGACTTCGTGGTGCGTGCGCTCCGTCGATCGCCTGCGTACACGCACCACGAAGTCATTTTTACCGCTCGATTCAACCCGTTTGATTATTATAAAAAAAATCTTTCGCTATTCAATGTCGTCTTATTTTCTGATTACGTTAAATATTAAAGTAAATTAATTAACAGGCGCATTTAGTACGCAGGAATAACCAAAATACTGAATGTCTATTATTAGTTGGAGAGTGGGGACTTCGTGGTGCGTGCACTCCGTCGATCGCCTGCGTACACGCACCACGAAGTCATTTTACCGCTCGATTCAACCCGTTTGATTATTATAAAAAAAATCTTTCGGTATTCAATGTCGTCTTATTATTCTGAATAAGTTAAACATTTAAGTAAATTATTTAATAGGCGCACTTTAGTACGCAGGAATAACCAAAATACTGAATGTCTATTATTAGTAGGAGAGTGGGGACTTCGTGGTGCGTGCGCTCCGTCGATCGCCTGCGTACACGCACCACGAAGTCATTTTTACCGCTCGATTCAACCCGTTTGATTATTATAAAAAAAATCTTTCGGTATTCAATGTCGTCTTATTTTCTGATTACGTTAAATATTAAAGTAAATTAATTAACAGGCGCATTTTAGTACGCAGGAATAACCAAAATACTGAATGTCTATTATTAGTTGGAAAGTGGGGACTTCGTGGTGCGTGCGCTCCGTCGATCGCCTGCGTACACGCACCACGAACTCGCATATATTGCTCAATTCGCGTGTGTCACGTCAATCTAGAATAATTAAAAATATTGCTGCTACGTTTATAAGATTTGAAATAAACAAATCTTTCCGTTATAAACTAACAATATATATAATGATAAAACGTTTCTGAACGAAGTCCACGAGTGTCTCATCTCGGTCGTGATCCGACCCGTCTAGTCCGTGCGCGCATGCGCATTGCGTTGGAATCGACATGATGCGCGCGTACGACGTACGCCCGTGCGGGCATCTATCGATATACGCGTACATTCGCGCTTCTTGCCGATCTGTCAACGGGTTCTACATTGTATTGCTGATGACATAGTGCTTTTTATTCAACACCGGCTCGCTATATGATTAAAGTGGAGTTGTGGATTTTGTTTAGAGGTAAGTTGTTTAGCCGTAGAGGAACTTTGTTATTTATATAGTTATATTACAAGTGAAAACGTTGGTGTTCTCCTAACCTCTCAATTGATATCAAAAGGCAATTGTATACCTTTTTATGCATCCTTTCTTCCTGTTTCCCAGTATACCATTATTTAGTAGTTTGCTTTGTCTGATTTTTTAATATATTCTCAGAAAACCGTGCACTGGGCGTCAACAATCATCGGAGCCAATCTGTATACGTGTTGCTGTTCCTCAGACTTGGACGTGGTGCGACGGGCAGATTCTTCATTGAATTGCTTTTTCTTCAATACCGGCTCGCTATAGGATTAACGTGTAGTTCCGGGTTGAATTTACAGGTAAGTTGCTTATCCGTAGGAGCACTTCATTATTTATATAGTTATATTACAAACGAGAAGGTTGGTGTTCCCCTAACCTCAAAATTGATATCAACAGGCCATTGTATACCTTTTTATGTGTCCTTTCTTCCTGTTTCCCATTATACCATTATTTAGTAGTTTGCTTTGTCTGATTTTTTAATATATTCACAGAAAATCCTGCACTGGGCGTCAACAATCATCGGAGCCTATCTGAGTACGTGTTGCTGTTCCTCAGACTTGGACGTGGTGCAACGGGCGGATTCTTCATTGTGTTGTTTTTTCTTCAATACCGGCTCGCTATAGGATTAACGTGTAGTTCCGGGTTTTATTTACAGGTAAGTTGCTTATCCATAGGAGCACTTCGTTATTTATATAGTTATATTACAGAGGAGAAGGTTGGTGTTCCCCTAACCTCTCAATTGATATCAACAGGCCATTGTATACCTTTTTATGCGTCCTTTCTTCCTGTTTCCCATTATACCATTATTTAGTAGTTTGCTTTGTCTGATTTTTTAATATATTCACAGAAAATCCTGCACTGGGCATCAACAATCATCGGAGCCTATCTGAGTACGTGTTGCTGTTCCGTCAACAATCATCGGAGCCAATCTGAGTATGTGCTGTTGTTCCTAAGACTTGGACGCGGTGCAGCTCCTAGAAGATATACTACCCTTCAGCTACTGAGTGAGCTAATGATGGTGCTCATCCTGGTTCCTTGGGCTCGTTCTTAGTCAAAGAGTCTAATAATATGTGCTTTTTTCCATACTAGGAACGCTTGAATGCTGGATTCTGGAACTGGTCGTAATTATTATATTTAATTTTAGTTATTAAAAAATTGAACAATTCATTAAACCTGTTGTCAACTCCATAGTGAGTAAAAGTGTCAATTATTTGTAACTATGCAAGTGCAGAACTGTAAGCCTAATTGCCCACTCTATAATGAGTAATCAATCCTGAATTTATGGGATTAAGGCATTAAAAATACTTCAGTACGTAACTGAATTTATAAAAAAGTTTTATGATTATAAAAAAAATGATGAAAAGAAAAATGTTTTAAATGATGTAATTATAAATAGCATTACACAATTATTATTTATAAATATCTTACACGCTATTAAAAAACATTTATTGGATTAAGATATTCTATAATTTGAGTTATAGAATAGGATTTTCACGCAAGCCCAATGATGGCTAATAACTGTTCGTAGTTATTATATTTAATTTTAGTTATTAAAAAATTGAACAATTTATTAAAATTGTTGTCACTCCATAGTGAGTAAAAGTATCATTTGCTTGTAATTGTGCAAGTGCAGAACTGTAAGCCTAATTGCCCACTCTATAATGAGTAATCAATCCTGAATTTATCGGATTAAGGCATTAAAAATATTTCAGTACGTAACTGAATTTATAAAAAAGTTTTATGATTATAAAAAAAATGATGAAAAGGAAAATGTTTCAAATGATTTAATTATAAATAGCAGTACACAATTATTATTTATAAATATCTTACACGTTATAAAAAAACATTTATTGGATTAAGATATTCTATAATTTGAGTTATAGAATAGGATTTTTCACGCAAGCTCAATGATGGCTAATAACTGTTCATAGTTATTATATTTAATTTAAGTTATTAAAAAATTGAACAGTTTATTAAAATTGTTGTCGCTCCATAGTGAGTAAGCCTAATTGCCCACTCTATAATGAGTAATCAATCCTAAATTTATGGGATTAAGGCATTAAAAAAGGTTTATGAATATTAAAAAAATGATGAAAAGAAAAATGTTTTAAATGATTTAATTATAAATAGCAGTATACAATTATTATTTATAATATCTTACACGCTATTAAAAAACATTTATTGGATTAAGATATTCTATAATTTGAGTTCGTAATTATTATATTTAATTTTAGTTATTAAAAAATTGAACAATTCATTAAAATTGTTGTCACTCCCATAGTGAGTAACAGTTTCAATCGCTTGTAACTATGCAAGTACAGAACTGTAAGTCTGATTGCCCACTCTATAATGAGTAATAAAAAAAGTATTAAACGTGTGACGCGACGTTTATATAAAAATAATCGTATCGCAATATATATAAAATATTAATGCTAAATATTAACACAATTCCAACTTGAAGTGTTATTTTGGATTAATTGGATTAAATGATTTTATTTTGTTAGTTTATAATCATCTTTTGGATGTAGTAACCAACGTAAATATGTTTTTATTTATTTAATTTCTAGACAATTTAAAGTATCTCTTGATTAATAATTATTTGAACAAACAAACATTTATTTACACGAGGAAAGCGTTACCGAATATCTGTTAAAATCAAATAAATATCATTTGTTTAAAGTAAATATTAATTATAATGTTCTTACTCGCTTAGCGGACAAACGGTTGTTTATACACCTTTTGACGTGCAAGTAAATAGTGCTACACTCTAAACTCTAAAGTAGAAAATTTGACGTAAAATTGTAGAAATTGAACAATTTTTTCTTTTCATAAGTAAAAAGTATGTAATATATTCTTTCAAAAAGTAAAAAATATCATTTATTGCTTTGGGAAGTTGAAATAATTAAATTATTACTTTTGAAAGGTAAAAACAATCAACTGTTTACTTTTGAAAAGTAGAAATAGTAAAACA
>JANSJX010001247.1:0-10074 GCA_026168455.1 Theocolax elegans
GAATGGCTATCATGCGCCACTTTTGCGTATAACACGAGCGTACACGAGGAACTCACTTTACCCCATTCGAACTTATATTCGGTAAGATTGCGCGCGTACCATCTGCTAATATCACAGCCGAAGATCATCTAGAAGGCACTTATTTAGACTACATTACCCAATTGCATGAAAAACTTAGCGAAATACAACAATTAGCCCGCGACAATCTAGTTCGTTCGAAAGAAAAATCGAAAGAATATTATGATCAGAAAGTAAATCCGTGTTTGTTCAAAGTCGAGATACGTTCTACTTTTTACAAGAACCAAAAACAAATCCGTTTAAACCCTGATATATGGGACCATATAAAATATTAAGAATTTTCGATAATGGCGTTAATATAGAAATAAGTTATAAGAATAATAAAACTCGTAGTGTACATGCGAACAAATTGCGTTTAACGCGTCTTAGAAGACAGAGTGAAATTGATCACTCCTCTTCTCATGTTACAGGAACCTCCATCGACGAATAACTGCAGATCACTACGTTCATGATGAATCTCGTCACCGCACTACTCATTGTAATGTCGGGCAGTTTTTTTATACTTTTATATTAATCAACAATAACCACGATTTATCCAAAAATAAGTATAAAAATAGTATGTTAGTAATGATCGTATTCAAATATAACAATATATATACTTAGGCAGTTAGTTATAAATGTTATTCAAATACAATATTCATATGTTATGTCTACGCATATATTGTACACGCATGAATCACCTATACCTTTCTCTCTCGCACATAGTCAAATCCTTAGTTCCTTTCCGCGCCACCAGACTAGCGCCACTATCGCATGAATCACCTATACCTTTCTCTCTCGCACATAGTCAAATCCTTAGTTCCTTTCCACGACACCAGACTAGCGCCACTATCGCATGCATCACCTATACCTTTCTCTCTTCGCACAAGTCAAATCCTTAGTTCCCTTCTGCACTACCAGACTAGCGCCACCGTCAATTCTCCACGCAACCTCTGCCACCTACTCATATGTCATGTTCTCCTAATCCTTTCCCAATAGATTCATGCGTTTCGCGCCACAATACGTTATATTAATAATAATCTTATGCATCATGAATTGTATAAGGCCGCTAATACTTGCTATTATAACATTTATTTAATATTAAGTTACATACACGAATTAATGTCTTTCCACGAACACACTCATGTTTACGAAACTGACTCTCCACTCCGTTAATATTACTATTTAAATATCTTCTCACTCGAATGACTAATGTGTTTGACAATAACATGACTTCACAAAATTGCAATAGTATACACCAAATCACCTAAATAAGTACGTCATCAAAAACATTCGCCAAAACAATCAAGAGACGCCGAAGATCTCATCAGTTTGCTGACAACGCCCCACCTCCAACCAATAAGTGGATTCGCAGACCCATCCGTACACCACCGAAGGGCCGCCCACAACCAATCAAGAAAAGCTCCGCCTCAAGAACGGCGTACCACACAAGATGCGCAGCAGTCGTTCCCCTCCATACCACCTCGTCGAGAGGACGCGCATCAACAGTCAGTCGAGGAGAGTCGTAGTCAGTCGATCGAGCGGACTCGAATAAGTCGGTCTTCCTACTCTCACATGTATAAGAGATTTGTTGTGTCCCGGATAATTTTACAGATAAAAAAAAATTAAAGTTATGATTTTACTGATTTTGATTTTTGTAAACGGAAGAATGAACTAAATAACTTTACTTAACTTTTACTGACGAGAACCGTGGTAGAGCGAGGCAGGTCTTAGCAGTTCCTGTGAAGGGTGTATAGGGTGAATTGGTAGGGCAGCAGCTGTCACCAGGAGAAGATTTCGGCTTCCTCCAAGCCAATCCAGGACGACGAAGACGTGTGAGTCGAAACAAAGTCCAAAACGACGATGACGGGAAGATTGATTTCGAGAGTGAACGCAACAGTTTGTCAAACACGGAATAGTGGATGGAAGTCCGGATAAAGTCAATTACGAGATCACAGATTTATATTTATACACTCAGTTATTTAAATAGCAATAATTATTTCACAGAATTAATAGCTTTTGACAAATAGATACGAATTTAAAACAACAGTAATTATTGTCCGAACTGAGGTACAAAATTTAAAGTAGTTGAAAATACGCGAAGATACAATCTCTTATACATGTGAGAGTAGGAAGACCGACTTATTCGAGTCCGCTCGATCGACTGACTACGACTCTCCTCGACTGACTGTTGATGCGCGTCCTCTCTCGAGGTGGTATGGAGGGGAACGACTGCTGCGCATCTTGTGGTACGCCGTTCTTGAAGGCGGAGCTGTTCTTGATTGGTTGGGGCGGCCCTTCGGTGGTGTACGGATGGGGCTGCGAATCCACTTATTGGGTTGGAGGTGGGGCGTTGTCAGCAAACTGATGAGATCTTCGGCGTCTCTTGATTGTCTTGGCGAATGTTTTGATGACGTACTTATTTAGGTTATTTGGTGTATACTATTGCAATTTTGTGAAGTCATGTTATTGTCAAACACATTAGTCATTCGAGTGAGAAGATAGTTAAATAGTAATATTAGCGGAGTCGAGAGTCAGTTTCGTAAACATGAGTGTGTTCGTGGAAAGACATTAATTCGTATATGTAACTTAATATTAAATAAATGTTATAATAGCAAGTATTAGCGGCATTATACAATTCATAATGCATAAGATTATTATTAGTATAACGTATTGTGGCGCGAAACGCATGAATCTATTGGGAAAGGTTTAGGAGAACATGACATATGAGTAGGTGGCAGAGGTTGCGTGGAGAATTGACGGTGGCGCTAGTCTGGTGGTGCAGAAGGGAACTAAGGATTTGACTTTGTGCGCGAGAGAAAGGTATAGGTGATGCATGCGATAGTGGCGCTAGTCTGGTGTCGTGGAAAGGAACTAAGGATTTGACTGATGTGCGAGAGAGAAAGGTATAGGTGATTCATGCGATAGTGGCGCTAGTCTGTGGCGTGGAAAGGAACTAAGGATTGACTATGTGCGAGAGAGAAAGGTATAGGTGATTCATGCGATAGTGGCGCTAGTCTGGTGGCGCGGAAAGGACCTAAGGATTTGACTATGTGCAGAGAGAAAGGTATAGGTGATTCATCGTGTACAATATATGCGTAGACATAACATAGAATATTGTATTTGAAATACATTTATAACTAACTGCTAAGTATAATATTGTTATATTTGAATACGATCATTACTAACTTACTATTTATACTATTTTGGATAAATCGTGTTATTGTTGACTAAGATAAAGTATAAAAAACTGCCCGACATTACACCCCCCCGGTTAAGTCAGAAGTCGCTGGTGTGAATGGCACCTGCCTCTTCTTAACGAGAGCGGGTGCTGTGGCAACGTAAAATTGTGCTCTTGTTTTTTCTAAGTTTCCGTGATTGATGGATATAATTGCGGAGGCTCATTATGAGAACGTGGTGGCACTTGATGTTTACTGTTTTCATTTTCATTTTTTATTTCTTCGAAATTAGCTTCTACATCGGTTTTTTGTTTTTTATTGCTTTTTGGAAGTGAACCTGAACTCATATGTATTATTAAGTTGCTAGTGCGCTCCAAAATGCGGGCTAAAAGTCTAATACTAAATCCGTATATATTATATATTGCGATTCCATGAATTATAGTGCTGGCTATGTATTTGAGGGAGCCTAATATAAACATTATTGACATTACGCCTGCGCTAAATGATCCGAATATAATGAATTTTGCCATATCTTATTGGATGTTGACTCAGTAAATTTTCTAATACATTGTCGTCTATTAAATTACTAGATTAATATTTGTTGATGGGTTTTCTATTCCCAAGGCACTTTGGGCTAAAGAATTTAGTACAGCTGGCTTTTCTGCGGGGAACATAACAGTTTCTCTTAATTTTTCGAGATCTTCTTGGGAGTATATACCGCTATTTGCGAGTATTACCTGGGTCCGTATATTGCCAAGTGGGTTTGTTTAATGGTTGTATGATGTGGGGTATTTCTGCAGTCGTTAATGTAGGTAAAAATTTATACCAAACGTTTTCTATGTTATAAATTGTCGGTAATATAGGATTGCATGTGCGTACTGTTCCCATCTGGGTGAGAATATGTGATTTGGGTGTTAAGAAATAACTATCATTGTGGAATGTCCACCGGTAATTCTAAGTAACAATGATCGGTCTTACGGATTTTTACGTTTTCCGGCGTGCATTGAATCAAGTGAGCAACTTCTCCTGCTATTATTGCCATGTATCCTGGTGTTTTCATTATAGAGTAAGCGAATTCGTCTGGGTTTTGAGTTGACTGTGTTAATGTATTTTGTATTACTTTCCGTTCTAAATTGCATCTGTGAGTCACAATGTCGCGGTATAGTGAAAAACAATTATTTATTAACTTCTAAGAAAGGAAATAAGGATATTTATTTACAAAATGTTTCTTATTAGAATAATAAATTATATTTTTTAATGTCTTTACACTTTCTTAACAAATATATTATACTAAAATTGTTCATCCACATTCTTCAATGAACTAATAATGCACAGTCTATTTTGTTTTTAACTTGTCGGAAGCACTTCATCTCTGAAGGCAAGAGCAGAAACTACTTTTGGTGTCCTTAATATTAGGGTTTCACTTTCAATAATTTATTTATTTGTTATTATTACATGTTTAATGTTCAATTTGTGTCTCTAAATAGTAATTTATAAAACACCTTCCACGAAGGTGTCAACATTCGCAAGTATGGTTTCTACAGTTTAAAAAATCAAAATGCAATAATTGTCAAGTATGGTGTATATTTTAATCACACTTTTAAAATTGCTATGTAAATATAATAGTTAAACATTTCTAATTTTTAAGCAAATTTTGTTGCACCACAATAAAAACAAAATTTTTTTATTAAGAAATTAACTACGTATACATAATTCCTAAATAGTTTCTGCAATAGAAAGTACTGAAATCAAAATGAAATTGACAAGTATTTTTATAAATATTTATTACTATAAAACTTTACGTTTAATGTTGTAAAACACCTTCAAGAAGGTGTACATTTTGGCAAGTATGGGTTCGGTCCGATCACAATTTTCCAATATTTTTATTTTAAACTAAACCTATATTACATAATACTTATTTATCAATAGAATAATACTAATGAAGTTATTACATTAGAAAGTACTGAAATCAAAATGCAATTGTCAAGTATGGTGTATATATTTAATCACACTTTTAAAATTGTTGTACATAATTCGTAGAAAGTTTCCGCAATAGAAAGTACTGAAATCAAAATGGAATCGGCAAGTATTGCTTTTCAAAAAATAAATATATTTTTCGAACTGAATGTACTAATATTTTCTGAAAAATTCTATCTTACTCATTTATTTTTTTTTTAGTTACAGCAGAAAATACACAATTTTATAATAATATTCATTTGTGCAAAATTAATTTATGGAAAAGTAATAAAAACAGAAATTTTTCCTCATTTTTATTCTTTTTAAATGAAATAATACTTGCACCACCGTTGGGTGTATCACGAGGTAATTTGAATATTCTCTTACTAACTTAAGAAAGTAGATTAACGATTAAAAAAAATGTTAAAATAAAGATTTCTAATGTTTAAACTATAAAACGAATTTCTATTTGGAATGGATCGTATCTATTCATTTTTTTTACTATATAATAATTATGAAGTACTTGTACTCGTTTGACAAATTAATATTATCTGCAGTAATGATATATATAGGGCTTATGAGAGTCACTAAAAATCATTTAGATATGTTGTATCTATTAACTTACCTTAAAATATTTATAATAACTTGATGTGTGCATATATAATATATTATGCATTGCTAATTATAACTTATTAAAAGTAATAAGGCAAACCAACGCGTGGTGCAAGTATTATTTCATTTAAAAAGAATAAAAATGAGAAAAATTTCTGTTTTATTACTTTTCCATAAATTAATTTTGCACAAATGAATATTATTATAAAATTGTGTATTTTCTGCTGTAACTAAAAAAAAAAAATAAATGAGTAAGATAGAATTTTTCAGAAAATATTAGTACATTCAGTTCGAAAAATATATTTATTTTGAAAAGCAATACTTGCCGATTCCATTTTGATTTCAGTACTTTCTATTGCGGAAACTTTCTACGATTATGTACAACAATTTTAAAAGTGTGATTAAAATATACACCATACTTGACAATTGCATTTTGATTTCAGTACTTTCTAATGTAATAACTTCATTAGTATTATTCTATTGATAAATAAGTTATTATGTAATATAGGTTTAGTTAAAATAAAAATATTGGAAAATTGTGATCGGACCGAACCCATACTTGCCAAAATGTACACCTTCTTGAAGGTGTTTTACAACATTAAACGTAAAGTTTTATAGTAATAAATATTTATAAAAATACTTGTCAATTTCATTTTGATTTCAGTACTTCTATTGCAGAAACTATTTAGGAATTATGTATACGTAGTTAATTTCTTAATAAAAAAATTTTGTTTTTATTGTGGTGCAACAAAATTTGCTTAAAAATTAGAAATGTTTAACTATTATATTTACATAGCAATTTTAAAAGTGTGATTAAAATATACACCATACTTGACAATTATTGCATTTTGATTTTTAAACTGTAGAAACCATACTTGCGAATGTTGACACCTTCGTGGAAGGTGTTTTATAAATTACTATTTAGAGACACAAATTGAACATTAAACATGTAATAATAACAAATAAATAAATTATTGAAAGTGAAAACCCTAATATTAAGGACACCAAAAAGTAGTTTCTGCTCTTGCCTTCAGAGATGAAGTGCTTCCGACAAGTTAAAAACAAAATAGACTGTGCATTATTAGTTCATTGAAGAATGTTGATGAACAATTTTAGTATAATATATTTGTTAAGAAAGTGTAAAGACATTAAAAAATATAATTTATTATTTCTAATAAGAAACATTTTGTAAATAAATATCCTTATTTCCTTTCTTAGAAGTTAATAAATAATTGTTTATTCAATTATTTTGGATGAAAAATATTACAATGTTATTATGAATAATTATTGTTTATTCAATTATTTTGGATGAAAAATATTAGAATGTTATTGTATATTGTACAAAAATAATGTGCGTGTTTAATTATTGGATGCACATTCCATCATATACTTAATATATTGGTGTTTTGCAACCATAATTAAATAATATTAACAATTTTAAATTTATACAATTTTTTTAATTACGAGAAAGTCTTAGGTTTCTGGTACTACTACTACTGCTATTATGATTATTGGTATTTACAGATTCTCTTCTACTTATTTCACTGATGTCCAAATTATCATTTGTAGTTGGTTGAAATAATTTATTAGTTTGCACATGAAGTGGTGTACTTGTTATGATAGGTTGCTTGATTCGTTTGTTAATTATACTATGTGGTCTTCTAAAGGTATTTATTTTTGTTATTGATTTCCTTTTCATGTCAATAGTCTTATTTAAATTAACTAGCTTGCTAGCTAATTGCTGTTTTGTGGTTTACCTTTTGAATTAACTTTATTAATTTTATCTGTTTTATCCATTTCACTATTGATTCTCCTTTGGATGTGTGACTTGCTTTAATTGTTCTACCCTTTTTTTATTCACAATATGAATAGCAGCGCTTATTGCACTATTATCACCAGTAACATTTTTTCATTTGCATTCTTCTCTAATGTAAAGTTTAGTTTTGTTTGTCTTATTGTATCTTGAAGTTTTTTTTCTTTTCTTGTTAGTTTTCTGTGTTTGTTTAACATTCAATTTGTTTGAGAATTTCCTTGACTATACTGTTCAGTCGAGCCATCAATTTTTACCTTGTGACTTTTTGTTAGTTTGTAATTTATTAACAGCTGTTTTTTAATTTTAGTATATGAAAGCTTCTTCACCGCCTTGTTTTGTTTGTTTCTTTTTTGGAGTGCTCATCTGGCTAATATCATCATCTGAGCTTTCAAAATCTGATAAATCCTAAAAGAGAAGTAAATGAATAATGTTTTTTTCAGTTTTAAAGTCTTTAGTTTAAAAATACTTACACTTAAATTTAATATTGTATCATATTTTTCCAACTTCCATTCCATAGGTGCATATCCTTGTTCAATTATTTGAATAAATGCTTTTTTTAATGTTAAAGTTTTAAAACATTCGAAAAGATTCTAAATGCTGCTTCATATTAGTATTGTCAATATCATCAAAGCTATTTAAGTCAAATTTTACTTTAATAGGATTTTCTTTTGTTAAGTCATAAAATACATAACAATTATGTTAAAGTAGATATTAGTTCAAAATCTTTGCATTTCAGAAACGTTATAAAACAAAAGTATAAGAATATGCACATCCACAGAACAATTACAAACATCTTCCAAATAAGGTTTCAAATCATAATATTGTTTTTTTCGTTTGTGATACGTGTCGAAGTGCAACTTAAGATTTCTTACAAATATTGGAGTATTTACAATATTATCCAAAAGGTGTTTCTTTAATTACTTGATGCAAATCTATGGCCAATGGAATATCCAAAACTCCAAATGTTCCCTTATTATTTTCATTAAACAATTTGAACAGTATATGTTTTTTATATGTTCGTCATCATCATATATTGCAAACTGAAAAATACATTCATCCTTATTAAACTTAATGCAATGAATTCCATTATTTTTCTTAACATCTGAGTTTTTGTTCGCTAGTTTTTAGTTGTTTCATTTGTTCATTGTAATTAAGTTCCATTTCATTAAATATTCTATCTCTCTTCGGACTTTTTCCTTTTTATCGTTTATTTACTCATCTTATTAGTGAGATGCTATTTTTCTTTACACAGAAATACTTGTTTTATCTGTAACACTTTTTGCACGCTGTAATGTACACGCAGGTTGACGTTTGACTTGATTACTCTCACTTCACTCTATCTCTCTTTCTCTCCCGTGTAAGTAAATCTGATCCCCTGCACCTATGTGTTAGGTTAGGTGACATTTTTGATGAAGATACGGGAATGTCATAATATTATATATATATATATTATATATATCCAAAGGCCCCCCGATTAATTTTAGATTTGAAAATTTAAAAAACAGTTAAATTTAAGAGTTAAATTAGCTGTCTTATAAATAAAATATAATATATAGTGTTGGAGAACACGAAGAAACAGAAAAATTTTCCTCTTATTCCGAAGTAAAGAATTTCGACCGGTAGGCGGCGCTGCTTCAACATCTCTATATCTCTCTAGTCTCTCATCGCCTATTATTATTATAGTATATAATGTTGGAGAACACGAAGAAAAAAAAAATTTTTCTCTCATTCCGAAAGTAAAGAATTCGACATCCGAAATCTTGATATCGTTTTATTGTAAAAATGCGATAATGAATGAATCCAAATTTTGTCGAAACTATAAAATATGACTAAGAATTATTGGGGGTTAATGTTGATACGTATAAAAAAAGATGTACATTAAAAAATTAAGAAAGTAAATTAAAGGTTTGTTTTAGCTGTATATAGGGCTAGTGCCGCGTACCCATACTTGCCTCGGTGCGCGACACGCGCCCCTTGATTTATTTTCGCGTTTAATATGTTGGGATAAGAAATTAATTTTTGTATCAAAATATGCAGTTATTTTTACGTCGTGTGGGTCAATAGGATTTTTATTAGCGAATGATCTACCGGGATTAGTTTCAAATAAGAATAGATTAGGTTTTCGGTGTTATCATTTTATATAGCCGCAAATTGTATGTTCTCTCCTCTCACGAAACGTCGTACAACTTTTAAAATCAAAATTGGTTGTTATTTATTACAACCTGGATTTAACCCTTTATAATCGTTATTGTGGATTTTATCATTACCATGAAGGGTGTACATTCTAAAAAAAGTATTAATGTTTGTTTAAGGAGAACTCCAAACGCGCAGCTCCGGCTCAACTCGGCAGATCTGGCTCGAGCTAACTCTAAGCAAACGTACATTTTCATTAATTTTTTCTATTGACAAGCGAACATTAATGACACACGAATTTTGTAATTAATAATTCTTATTTTC
>JANSJX010001248.1:0-10074 GCA_026168455.1 Theocolax elegans
AGCGCCTCCGTTGTTTCAACTAGCAGACACAGCACGTGGTTGCTCAAACCTTGCAGCTACTACCATGACAAAGACATCCAAAGTTTTGTACCTCATCGATAATTTTTGCAACAATGTATAAGCCACATCGTCCGCAAAGGCCACCATCGACACCCCTTCCTGAAGCTGCTGTCTAAGCAGTACGTAGTAAAAGAACGTTCCACAGAAAAGTTGCCAAGATCAAAGTCTGTGGCTCACCTCCGGTGATATTAGATAGATATCACCGATTAATGATATTGATAGAAATGCGTGCAATTTACGGTGTCATAGAGGAGCGTCTGTTCTGGGAAGTAGGTTGTAGGACTTGCAACGCTATATTTTCACCGAAAGATAAATAATAGTTCCAACAGTATTTTAAACTATTATCGCCGAATTTTTACTTTATTAATGAAAATAATGGGTGCCCGGCGATAATGGCAACTAAACTCCCGGCAGAATAATTAAATTATTAATTTCCAACGACTCCGCATCCCAGAGGCGATTTCGACAGGACGGCTGTTCAAAACTTACATGTCCTTAGATTATTCAAGAATGTTCTTTAATTTAATAATTTGACAATTATAATATCCGGCCCCAACTATGAATGTGTATATACGTATGTACATTCCTCTACATATATGTATATACTAGGGGGGCTTGGCCCCCTGCGCGCTTCGCGCGCCAACCCCCTAGTTTTAATTTCGCAAAGGTTTTTCGTAATAAATTATTTTAAATAATGTTTTAAATTATATTACTTTTTCACAAAAACACAACACCTTGGAGGTACTGTTATAATGCATTGGGTTTTATACCAAAAATTTAATTTTTTTTTAAATATGATTATAATTTATCAATAAAAGTTTTTACCAAAATTTAGTATAATGAAATCAGAATATAAAACATATATATATATGTTGAATTCTGAATTCTTAGACACGGCGGCGGCGGCGGCGGCGGCGAAATATTTATATAGTATAGAGATATATATATATATATATATACTAGGGGGGCTTCGCCCCCCTGCGCGCTTCGCGCGCCAACCCCCTATTTTAATTTCGAAAAGGTTTTCATTTTTTATTTAAAATAATGTTTTAAATTGTATTATTTTTTCACTACCATGGACACCTTAAAAATTAAACAGATTCACACAACACCTTGGAGGTATTGCTATAGTTATTATAATTTATAAATAAAAGTTTACCAAAATTTAGTGTAATGAAATCAGAATAAAATAATAAAAAAAAATAAAGACATATTAAATGTTAACTGTAAATTTTAAACTATATGAATTCTTATAAAGCTTAAATTTATATTTTAATAATTATAAATGTTAATGAAAAATTAACTTACCAAAAATAGTAAAGTACATATACTTACTAAATTGTAGTATTTTAGTTAACAACTTATTAAAATTTCGGATTATTTTAAACCGTTATAAATAGAAATTCACCTTCTAAAATTAATTTATTTAATGACGAACGATCATCGCCCAAAAGTTCTATGTCATTAATATTTTGTACTCTAATAGTAATAAAACTTTCTTCTTAATTAAATTAATTTTTGTATTAGTTTTAAAGAATTATTTATAAAATTTTAGCGCTATATAAATAAAAACCTGTTTCTTCCATTTCTCCCGTGATTCGTAATTTGCACCCTCTTTCAAATTTGCGTTTAAATCCATAATTATATCCAATTTATTTTTACTATGCAGAGCCCAAATATTTATTTTGATTATTATAAACAAATTCATTTCTTAAATATCCTTCTGTTTCTAATAATACATACTTGTTTATTTAAAATATTGTGTTATATAAATATAAATTATCTACACACATATATACTATCCAGATAATTTGAAATATTAATTTAAAAAATATTTAAATTAAATGCTCCTAAATTAATAGTTTTTGAAAATCTTTTCAAATGTAATTCGTATTTATATTGCCACTGTTAAAATTTGAATTTTCTTTTGCCTATGCGGTTTATAATAGAATTATCTTAAAAATGCAATAATTAATATATTTAATTTTTAACCCATTGTATATGTCATATGGATATTTGGAAAAGTGTATGTTATACTTGATTAATATTTATTTAATCTTCAAACAATTTTGCATCTGTATTTAAAGCATTACATTGCATTTTAGATCCGTTATTATTATTGGGTATACGTTTAAAATTTTATGAGTTTTATCAAGAATGAGTAGACAAATACACATTCTTTCAAGTTATGTTCACAACTTTTTTTGCGCAAGGAAAAAATACGTATATTATGCATTCTTGAAAAAACAATTTTAAAATATATATATATATTATATAAATATTCCGCCGCACGCACACACACCCACATACATACATATATATACATATATATGGGCTATTTTACGTCAAGTGGTATGATGAAAATTTTAAATCACTCCAAATTTTGTGAACAGACTGGAAATATCTTCCAGAAAATAGAAAAAAAATTTAAGTGTTAAAAATAATTTGCTTAAGAGTTATTCGACCATGAATAGTGGAAATTTTTCAATTGTTTAGAAAAATTTCTATTTTTAAAGCCATTTATCTCAAAATCAGTTGATTTTTTTGAAAAAACATTACAAACAACTTTTGTTTAAATTAATCTTTAGAACTTATCTACCCTGGTTACATTTCTTAATTTTAAAATCTCGAAGAGATAGAACACCCGGACATATTGAATATCAAAAAAAGGCTACCACACCATAATCGATTTTAATCTAACACGTCTCGAAAGTTCACATTTTTCGCGAGCTTTCGAATGGCTTGGATTAGCTTATTGGCCAAAACCGCTGTTGTAAGTTATGCCTCATAAACCTCATAAAATCACTAATTTTCACGTATTTTAGGACATAACTTACACCAAAGGTGTAATATATATATAATATATATGGCGTATTCCACGTGAAGTGGTCCGATCAAAATTTTAAATGCACCAAATTTTGAGTACACTTTGCCAATTTTTTTGCAGAATACAGAAAAAAATTTTTAGGTACTGGAATTTATTAGCTCAAAAGCTATTATAACCTCAAAAAGTGAACTTTATCCAGTTTCTTTCAACACCAGCTGGGTTTATCGCTATTTAACTCAAAATCTATCAACTTTTACTATACAAACATTCGTTGCTAATTATGTGTAGAATTTATCCTTCTGGGTTAGAATTTCTAATCTTAAGGTCAATGTTACATAAACTACATGTCAATATTCAACTTAAAAAAGTGTAAGTTCGCCGCAATTGATTTTTTTATCCAAAAGTCTAAAAGAAAGCTTGGAGCAATACCTTTCAAATAGTCTGTAACTTTTTATGGCCTTCAATTCTGTAAAAAGTTATGATAATTTAAAGAAAGACAAAAAATTCACAAAAATTAATATGGTATTTCCCATTTAAATTTTTAAAAAAATTGGTGTTTGTGTGTTCAAAAAATGTGATCTTTTGAGCGGTGTTAGATCAAAATCGATTGTGGCGTGGTCGCCTTTTTTGATATTCAATATTTCCGGGCGTTCTATCTCTTCGAGATTTTAAAATTAGGAATTGTAACCAAAGTAGATAAGTTCTAAAGATTATTTTGAACAAAAGTTGTTTATAATGTATTTTTATAAAGAGATAATAGCTTTGAAAATAATAATTTCTCTAAAAATTGAAAAATTTCCATTTTTCATGGTGCAATAACTCTTAGGCAAATTATTTTTAACACCTCAAATTTTTTTCTATCTTCTGGAAGATATTTCCAGTCTGTTCACAAAATTTGGAGTGATTTCAAATTTTCATCGTACCACTGATATGAAATAGCCCATATATATGGTAATGAACAATTAACTTACCAAAAATAGTAAAGTGCATATACTTAATTGTAGTATTTAGTAAAAACCTATTAAAATTTTAGATTATTTGAAACGGATTTATTAGAACTTTATATTTAAGTCATCGCCAAGAGTTCTATATGTCATTAATATTTTGTACTTTAAGAGTAATAAAACTTCTTAATTAAATTATATATATAAATAAAAACCTGTTTCTTCCATTTCTCCCGTAATTCGTAATTTGCACCCTCTTTCAAAATTTGCGTTTTAATCCATAATTATATCCAATTTATTTTTCCCTTCAGTTACAGAGCCCATATATTTATTTTAATTATTATAAACAAAGTCATTCCTTAATAACCTTTTGTTTCTAATAAATACATACTTGTTTATATAAAATATTGTTTTATATAAATATACGTATCTACTTACTTATATATCCATACAATTTTTAAATTTTGATTTGAATAATATGTAAATTAAATACTACTAAAATAATAATTTCGAAAAATTTTTGAAATGTAATTCGTATTTTATATTGCCTCTGTTAAAATTTGAATTTTCTTTTGCCATTACTGTTTATAATAGAATTATCTTAAAATGCAATAATTAATGTATTAATTTTTAATTTATTGTATATTTCACATATAGATATTTGAAAAAGTGTATGTTATACTTGATTAATATTTATTTTATCTTCGTAAAATTGTGCATATTTTTAAAAACATTACATTAAATTTTAGGTCCGTTTTTATTTTATGAGTTTATCAGGAATAAGTAAACTGATACACATTCTTCCAAGTTATATTCACAACTTTTTTTTGCGCACGGAAAAAATACATATATTATCTATTCTTGAAAAAACAAATAACACGTACACACACACACGCACACACATACACACACACACTTATAGTCTGTAGCATTTTTATGGCCTTCAGTTCTGTAAAAAGTTATGAATTATCTTAAAATGCAATAATTAATGTATTTAATTTTTAACCTATTGTTTATATCACATATGGATATTTGGAAAAGTGCATGTTCACACACACACACTCACACACACACACTCACGCACGCACACGCACACGCACACGCACACGCAAACACACACACGCACGCACACACACATATATGACATATATATGACATATATATGACATATATATATCATATACATGACATATATATGGGTGGTTCTCTGTGACATCGAAGATGAAAAAAATAAATATTGCTATAACTGTGGGAATATGCTTTAAAGGTATCCAGTAGTTCTCCTGAATGTATTCAGATTTTTTCTGGGCCATTATTTTAAGTTACAGAGAGTCAAAGTTGACAGTTTAGCACTTTTTTGCATTATATGCCCATTTTCATGAATTTTTAGCTCCCAGGGGATGCATTTTTCACTAAAAACATAAGTATGATTTTTTTTGTAAAATTTTCCGAACTTTTCATTAAAAATACTTTTAAAGACATAAATGTATGCTGTCACACTCTTGTAAGCCATTTAAACCTTAAATAGTGAAAATCAGCAATTCTGCTCCGGACTCTGGTAACCTAACACTGTCTAAAAGATGTCTTTTTATAGTCAGAAACTGCCTAAAAATTTCCAGAGTGGGTCTAAATCATTAAGATCACTTATGGTCAAAATATCCGGGAAAAGTGCCCGAAATATTAATAGAAATGTATATTTGTTGCCTTATAACGATGAATCTATTAGCATGATCATTGCAAAAAAATTTGTGCACTTACCTTGGAGTGGTAGAAAAGTATCTTCACTTGTTTCAGTATCCATCTAATCCCCTGTAAGCTGCTAAAATACAAATATTATTATACAAATGTAATAAAATAATTTTTAAACATTTATAATGCTGAATTTTTAATTTTACATCCCTTACAAGAATTATAATACTAATCTGAAGGATTACTATAAATATATAAACATCATTATTACAACAACTGAATATACGTATTGAATACAAAAGATATATAAATAATCGGATATATAATTATAATGAATAATATGATAACGTGACAGTGACAAGTTTGTGAAATCTAAACAATGTATTGCTGAATAATAATAATAATAATGTTGATACTTTTATAGTAATCCTTCAGATTAGTATTATAATTCTTGTAAGGGATGTAAAACTAAAAATTCAGCATTATAAATGTTTAAAATTTATTTTTTTTACATTTGTATAATAATATTTGTATTTTTAGCAGCTTACAGGGGATTAGATGGATACTGAAACAAGTGAAGATACTTTTCTACCACTCCAAGGTAAGTGCACAAATTTTTTTGCAATGATCATGCTAATAGATTCATCGTTATAAGGCAACAAATATACATTTCTATTAATATTTCGGGCACTTTTCCCGGATATTTTGACCATAAGTGATCTTAATGATTTAGACCCACTCTGGAAATTTTTAGGCAGTTTCTGACTATAAAAAGACATCTTCTAGACAGTATTAGGTTACCAGAGTCCGGAGCAGAATTGCTGATTTTCTCTATTTAAGGTTTAAATGGCTTACAAGAGTGTGACAGCATACATTTATGTCTTTAAAGTATTTTTAATGAAAAGTTCGGAAAATTTACAAAAAAAGTCATACTTATGTTTTTAGTGAAAAATGCATCCCCTGGGAGCTAAAAATTCATGAAAATGGGCATATAATGCAAAAAAGTGCTAAAATGTCAACTTTGACTCTCTGTAACTTAAAATAATGGCCCAGAAAAAATTTGAAAAAATTCAGGAGAACTACTGGATACCTCTAAAACATATTCCCACAGTTATAGCAATATTTATTTTTTTCATCTTCGATGTCACAGAGAACCACCCATATATATATATAACATATATATATAACATATATATAACATATACAGGGTGTCCCAAAAAGACCCGAACCCCCCGATAACTTTGCAGGATGAAATCCTATCAAAAAAAGTTAAATAGAAAAGTTATAGGATTTCAAAAAAAGAATTCAGCGGTGGCCATGTCTTTGACCTTGACCCCAGTTTTCAAGGTCAATTCAAGGTCATCTTTATAATTTTAAATAGAAACCCCTATTTTTTATTTCACAAATCGATAGAGCGTAAATTTTACGTCCAATATGGAGAGAAAAATTTTTTTTTTAATATCCTTGAAGGTCATGTGAAGGTCGAAATTAGCTTTTTCTTAAAAACTCGACGGATTGAGCTGTAGAGAAAAATGTCGCAAGGAATATCAGTAGTACTTCTAATGACAAATTTATTGGTGAACTTTTATTTCACCTTCACTTTATTGTTTTTGATCAAATCACGGTCCAATTTAAAATTTTAAATGAAAATCGCATCAATAAAGGACCAAGTTGAACTTACAAGTAAAAGGGCAATCAATTTTATAGGATGTGTGTCCAGGTTTTAAATAAAATTAATTTAAAAGATTTTCTGGAGGCTATCGTTTAATCGACGGATTCTTTCTTGCATTACCAGTACCTGCGTTCAGTCGCATTATCATTGAATAAAGCGTCCAGGACCCACGACGAGGACGTAGCAGGATGGATTTTCAAGGGCCCCAAAAAAAAAAAAAAAATTAGTTATTTAAAAAAAAATTAATTTAAACAATGACAGAAAGTTGAACAAATAAAAAAAAATGGTTTACGTCCATCAATCTGTTTTTGTTACTTGATCTGCATACATTTTTCAAAGTAAATGTTCGAACTGAAGTCCATCTACTGTTTGACAGTGAGCTATCCGTTGATAAAAATTAGACACAGCATTTCTAATAATGTTTTGATCTATCAAAGCAGCTTCTCGAATAATACTGTCACGTAATTCATCTAAATTATTTGGCTTAGTTTCGTACACTTTACTCTTAAGATATCCCCATAAAAAATAATCTAGAGGAGTCAAATCAGGCGATCGAGCGGGCCACTCTATTTCGCCTCTTCTTCCAATCCATCGGTGATGAAATTCTAAATCCAAGAGAGCACGAACATTTCTACCGTAATGAGCTGGCGCACCATCTTGTTGAAACCATGTATGATTAAAATTATCACCCACAATTTCCCTTATTCTCGGTATTATCTGTCCGCGTAGCATTGCTTCATATTTTACTGCATTTAGATCTCCATCAATGAAATAGGGTCCAACTAATTGATTATTCACAATACCCGCCCAGACATTCAATTTCTGGGGATATTGTGTACGCTCATCTCTCGTCCAATGTGGATTACTATCAGACCAGTATCTACAGTTATGTCTATTTACCTCTCCATTTAATGTGAAAGTACATTCATCTGAGAAGACAATGCTGTAAAGAAAATTTGGATCCTCGTCAATTGTGGTCATCATAGTATCGCAAAATTCAATCCTTCGGTCAGGGTCATCTTCGTTAAGTTCATGTATTAAATTTACTTTGTAAGGATGAAATTTTATCGATTTTAAAATTCTATGGACTGTTGATGGAGGTAACACATGTTGTTCACTTGCTTTGCGAACAGTTAAATGTGGGTTTTGAACAAACGCTTGCGCAATTTCCATTCGATTATCCTCACTTGTTGTTGACCGTGGCCGTCCAGTAATTGCACGGTGTTTTAGACTACCAGTTTGTTCGAAACGTCGAATAGTTTCACTAATGGTTGATTTAGAAATAAATGGTTGACCATCACCATTCCGAAATGTTTCATTGAATAACTCTCGTACTTGATTGTAAGATCTCTGACGATCGCCCCAACCTCTCATCATCATAAGAGATATTTTTTCTCGCTCAGAAAGTCGGAGAAAAGCCATTATTACAGAGAAAACTTATAATTAACATTAAAATTAATAAATATATGTGAGAAAATTATCAAACACGTACAATAGATATGTACTTATTAATCTAGGTATGTAGATAGGTATAGTCAATTAATTCAAACTCGCTACTTAAAAAATTACTTGAATTAGAATAAGATGAGATAAAAGAATCCCCTTCAAATTCTCAAGTCAATCATTATACCTAGGTAAAGCTTTATTCCTCTCAGGTTTAGTTCAAATAAAGATTTAATTGAAGTAAATTAAAAAAGAGAAAACATTTGAATTTCAAATAACTTATAAGGATATCACGGCAAATGTTTTGAACAAAAACTGAAACGAAAAACTGATACTTTATCGATGGTCACAGTGAAAACAGGGATTTCTGTCAAAAATTTTTAATTTGAACTTTATTTGATCTAGGTAGAACATAAGAGCGAGGACAAATACAATCTCACCAATAAATTTGTCATTAAAATTATTATTATTTGACTTTTTTGTTTATGATTATTTTGCTATTGATATTGCTTGCAACATTTTTCTCTACAGCTCAATCCCATCGAGTTTTTAAGAAAAAGCTAATTTCGACCTTCACATGACCTTCAAGGATATTAAAAAAAAATTTTCTCTCCATATTTGGACGTAAAATTTTACGCTCTATCGATTTGTGAAATAAAAAATAGGGGTTTCTATTTAAAATTATAAAGATGACCTTGAATTGACCTTGAAAACTGGGGTCAAGGTCAAAGACATGGCCACCGCTGAATTCTTTTTTTGAAATCCTATAACTTTTCTATTTAACTTTTTTTGATAGGATTTCATCCTGCAAAGTTATCGGGGGGTTCGGGTCTTTTTGGGACACCCTGTATACAGCATAATAATTTGTTAAATATGTATTTTCGAAGAAAATATTTCAGACAAAAGTTGTATGATTTTCTTTGGCTATCTGTTGGTGATCTTGAATTTGACCTTGAACTTGACCTGAAATGTCTTTTGAAGGTCAAGGCGAGTTTTTATAATTGGAACCCCCATTTTTTATGGCAGAAATTAAAACTGGTGAAATTCCCCATCTAACAATATGCATAACATAGGGGGTCAAACGTGATCCAAAGGTCATTTAATTAAGGTCAAATGTCCTTACAGTTCAATAATATGGACACTCATGAAAATAGCAGATGTAAAGGCGCTAAAAAATTACTCGTGCAGTAGTTAGTAGATTTTACCTGGTTGATCACTGCTGATCTTGAACTTAACCCATGAAGGTCATTCCAAGATGAAGAGTAAGTAGCCTTAGCAGAAAATTTTTCTGAGCAAGGATCCCTCTGCCCAAAAAACGAGTGCAATCTATAATTGAACAATTTAGTTTATTTATTATCAAAATAGTTTAATGAAAGATTTAAAGGCAAGAACTAAATGTGTAAAAAAATATTAATTGTAAAATATTTGAGAATGGTTAA
>JANSJX010001249.1:0-10072 GCA_026168455.1 Theocolax elegans
CAATCGCCGAGGATCGGCTGAGCCGTCCCCAAGGAGCGTCACCGGTAAGTGTTAAATTTACTATCGTGACCCTCCCCCTCCCTTGTGTGTGTGTGTGTACATCGGGAGCGTGTTCGAGTACGACGGTACTCGAACAGCGGTTCCCGGGAGTGAAACCTGTCGCAGGCGAGGATCTCGATCCGACAGGTTTCCCGGGACTTCCGCCCGCGCGAAGTAACTTTTGTCGCGGTACGCGGCCTGAGTGGCCATTTTGTTAATTATGTAATTTAAATAAATATTTCTTGTATTTTATTTTAATCAATTGAGTTCATTATTTCTCCCCGCTCCCGCCGACATTTATTAATCTTTATAAAATCGTGTCGAGGCAAGGAGGATCGCCCGAATCCTCCACACCGTTCGTTCCAGCGAACTCGCGTTCCTGGCGACAGCCGCAGTTCGGTAAATAAATAAATTAATTGTGTGCGCAGTATTGGGCAACGCGGCCCAACGGTTAATTTAATTATTAAAATTAATTAATTCAATCGGGCACGCGAATACCACGTCACAATATATAAATAAATATGAATTACACAAGTATCATCGATACCTATGATATCTAATTATTTGATTTATATAAAAATTATATATTTGCGTGTAAATAACTATAAGTTTATACCTGTATCTAACTAAATAAATACAGATATAAAGCTCCCAGATAGAGATAAATATTGATTTTTATTAACCTTTAGTAAGCTTGCTGAGAACTAAATAAAAATATAATATTATATATTAATTATTATAGATTACAAGTATCATCGATACCTCTGTAGATCTAATTATTTTATTTATACAAACTATATTGCGTGTATATGACTGTCAGTTTATATCTACATCTAACTAAATGAATAATATATATAGACACAAAGCGCCCAGATAAAGATAAATATTGCTATTTATTAACTTTTGGTAACCTAGGTGTCAAATACACAAAAATATATTATTATATATTACTAAATATGGATACACACACTATCCATCGATACCTATGTAGATCTAATTATTTTATTTATACAATATATATTTGCGTGTATATGACAGTAATTTATATTTATATCTATCCAAATAAATAAATACAGATATAAAGCTCCTAAATAGAGATAAATATGATATTTATTAACCTTATTAAGCTTGGTGACAATTAGATATATAATATAATATTATACATTACTAAATATGGATTATACAAGTATCATCGAAACCTATGTAGATCTAATTGTCGGCGGTATTTATACAAATATATATTTGCGTGTATATGTAACACACGGTATATAAATCAAACGAGGTGTTTGACGTTGTTAACGGAATTGCACGGGAATCAACGGGATTCCACGGCCGCATCGTGGGATCACTGCACATTAAGGTTGGTAAGTTGGGACAGAGTGGGCCTAACCGTGGGCCTTACATATCCCCCTAGTACCCACCCCCGTTACAACTGGCGCCCAATACGTGTGGATTTTGGATACAGGACATCGGAAAAATCAACAAGCACGAATAGTTATTCAATTGTTGATAATATTGTTAGTTAACAATTGGATAACTCGCCGAACAATAACGAGGTCAGCAAGTCGCGTTTCGAATTGTGAAGTATATTTCGGTAACTCTTTCGTTCCCTTCCTCGAGGCGGGATTTGTTTATTAACAAATAGAATTGTTATAAACAAATAAAAATTTTTTATAGCAAATAAAATTTTTTTTTATTTTTCTCGTCTTGACTACTTAGTAGTAGACACAGGAAAATTGGTTCCTGGTCGAACATAGGTGGCGCCACTAGAAAAAGGTCGCACAAATCGGAAATTTGGTGGGCTTTCGAACGGAATCGATAGACCGACCAACGTTACTTGGAAATTGGGTAGTTTGGACCAAACCAAGTAACTAGCGCCACCTAGAGGAACGAAAGAACGCGACACAGCGCGACATAACCTGGTGGCAATTAATCGGTCTAAAGAAATGTTTATAAAGTGTATGCAAGGTTTAACTGGTTTTTGCTGGCCATCAAAACAGGAAGCTTATAACCTGGCTCAGACCTTTACAAATTGTATTATAGGTTATGTTTTTGTAAGAGGTCAAGCGCGCGGGTAACTTTAATTATTTAATTTATTTATTTATTGATTTATTTATTATTTATTATTTATTATATAGTACCGTTAAGTTAGCGCAAGGTAAGAGCCAGGCAGTAGTTTATCGTAAATTTATTAGCAATTTGTTAAAAATAGTTTAAACTCGGTAGTGCTTCCTGATCAAAGTAAGACAGGACTTACTTTTGGCATCCGGTTTTGTGCTTTAGCCAGTTAGCTTAGTTAGAAGCAAAACCCAGTTACGCGGATTGGATATTTGGCAAGTAACGCCAAAGTTAAATATTCGACAGCATATAACCTTGCACACACATAGGTGCGTCAAGCCAGCGAGGCTACTTACTGTTAAACGTATAAACGACGCTACAACTGAAGATGGCCCGCTCAGCAGAAAGACGTCGATAGTCAAATCGATGCATGGATCGAGACGCTCACCAGGGAGCAAATTGAATTACACCTGGACGCCTTGAACCTAAAATCGGCAGGCTCGGTTCATAGGAAAGCCGAGCGACTCCACCAGTGGCTATTAGGAAAATTATTCGGCCAAGGAGTTTAACCAGGAGGAAGATGAAGCCACAGCAGTTCGCAGCCGTCTCCAACGGAGAAATAGGTCGGCTGCAGATGCTAGGTGAACATCAAGACGAGGAGTCTGATAAACCTAGCCCAGATCAGGAAGTGTATCTGGTACTGCGGGAGAACGCTGCGGTTAAAGATAACCTGCACCGGACGGTGCAGGATTTCGATGACGTCGAGCTAGATGAAACGACGTCAGCCGCGACCAACACAGAGCCTCAACCCGAACGAGAGGAAGAATGGCTGTCATTGGTCTCAGAAGAGGGAAATATTTTTAAAATCCCTCGATCGTTCTCCCAGACCTTGGTGCAGCTTATCAAAAAAGTGAATGACCTTACTGTAAGATAGATAAGCTGATGTCCGAGCGCACTCAAACCGCTCACAGCACGAGATTGGACGGTGCCAACCAATGTCACCATGTGCAATTTCAGGACACATATACGTGTTATGGTCCTGATGTGAGCGAGATAGGTGAGGCGCAAGTAAATGGCGAGCAACAACGCGCAAGCGCCCCTCAGTCTAAGCCTGATGGAGCTTGGAAGGGGGGGAATGCGCGCGAATCCCAGAGGATTCCTCAAGCGCGCAGCTCGCCAAACAAGGATCGGGCATTATCAACACCAAGCTTCCTCTACGTCATCGAGGTTGAATGGAACACCTCGGGACGTCGGCGGCATTGTTAGGAAGTGGCAGGTCAAGTTCTCTGGCGACAAGAGCCAGAGCATCGACGCCTTCCTAACCAGGATCGAGGATTGCAGGATCCTGGCTAACATGTCAGAGGACGAGTTATTGCCGTCACTCTCGGAACTTCTGACAGACACGGCCGCCACGTGGTACCAGAACAAGAAGCACAATTGGCACTCCTGGCAGGATTTCGTGACTTCGGCTAAACGTTGGTACGGAATGAGCCAACGTTTCCAGCAGAGGATCATCGCCGAGTCCAACACACGGACTCAAGGACCCGATGAACCAGTTAGGGACTACATGACGTGCTCTATCGCAATAATGCGAAAGATAGTCCCTACGCCGACTGAAGCGCAGCAGCTCGATCATTTGTATCGAAGTGAGCTCAATTGAACAAATGCTGGACCTTGCCACGAAAGCGGAGCAGACGATAGAAGGTGAGAAAGCATATAGTCAACCACGTACGGAGGAAGGGTCTCTGCTTCCCGAAATGGCGTATAAGCCGAAGCGGAAAAAGGTTCGCCGAAGGCTAAGGTAGCGGCCGCTGAGGTAAGCCCAGCCAAACCAAGCGAGCCAGACGTCGTCGACCGCATCGCAAAGATGCTGGAGGATGCGCTGCGGCCCATCGTCTCCCAATTGGCGTCGACGACCCGACAGTCCCGTAGGAGAAGCCCAAGGTCTGGCTCGCCGGCCAACCGATCTCCGAAGAGTAGGAGGTCTGGCAGACCTAATGGCCCGAGTAAGAGCTTCGGACACCGGCAGGAGAAGAAGAGTGCTAGTCCACCAAGGGAGAAAGGAAAGGAACAGCCGAAAAACCGAATGGGCACGACGTTAGATCCAACTAAGCCACTTACCTGCAAGGGCTGCGGGAAAATTGGGTATTCCCTCAGGTACTGTCCGGTGTGCTCGGGAAACGCCAAAGGGAGCGGTTAACCGGGACGAAAACCGCCACCCAAGAGCTTGAGTCCCCGCTGTCCAGGTGAGTTCGGGACAGACCCGCTCCAACCGAGAGTATGGTCCAGAGAGGAGCGGAAATGGCCTCAAAAGGAGGAACGGTCCCAAGAAGCCAGCAGAACAACCTCATCCTATAAACCAGAGGATGAGAGTCGTTGGTGGCTTCTCGTGGAGATTGAGGGCTTTCGTATAAGAGCCTTATACGATCCCGGAGCTTCCACGACCGTGATGGGACCCAGCGGTCTGCAAATCGCCGCAGTATTGGGCAAGGAGCTCATTGTGGCGAACGCCGGACGCGTCAAGATGGCGGATGGTAGTTACCAACCGCTAAACGGTCATGTGATCTTACCTTTCACTGTTGGGAAGGAGACAAGTAAAATAAGGGTAGCGATCATACCAAATCTTGACGCCGAATGCTACGTAGGAGTAAATTTCGTACGAGCATTCAGAGCCATATTGGATCCGGATAGCGACCGCCTGTTCCTCAAGGACAGCAAGCAGCAGATCCACCTCGAAGTTGCTGGAATAGGGGGTATGGCCACCCTCTCGTCCGCTGGGATAGCGGACGCAACCGAGGCAGAAAGGGAAGAGCTGCGAGCGCTAGTAAGCAAAGTGCTGTCTAATACTTCTCCCAAAATAGGGCGAACCCAACTCATCGAGCACTCGATTGACATGGGATCAGCTCGCCCGATAAAGCAGAAGTATTACCCGGTGTCGGAGAAGATCCAGGAGGAGATGCACCGCCAGGTCCGAGAGATGCTAGATTTAGAGATCATAGAGCCCTCGGACAGCGGTTGGTCAAGCCCCGTGGTGATGGTACGCAAGAAGAACGGATCACGTCGGTTTTGCATTGACTTTAGGAAAGTCAATGCGCTAACGAAACCAGACGCTTATCCCCTCCCGTTCATGCAGGATATCTTGCGCAAGCTGAAGAGATGTCGGTACATTAGTACTCTGGACATGAACTCAGCGTATCATCAATACCTCTCCAGAAGGAATCGCGTCCTTATACGGCTTTCACAGTCCCGGGGATGGGACTGTATCAGTTTAAGCGGAATGCCATACGGATTGGCATACGCCGGTGCGACCTTCCAACGCATGATTGACCAAGTGGTTGGACCTGATCTCGAGCCCAATGCCTTTTCTTACCTCGATGACATTATTATAGTCACCGAGACATTTGAAGGGCACAAGAAGTATCTTGAGATGGTGCTGAAAAGACTGACCGAAGCTAACTTGACAGTAAATAAGGACAAGTGTGTCTTTTGTCAAGATGAGGTGAGATATCTTGGCGTGCTGGTCAACAGGGATGGAATTCGTCCCGACCCAGCCAAGACAGAGCCTATAAGGATTTATCCGGCTCCCAAGAACCTCAAACAGCTTCGACGATTCCTCGGCATGGCGTCGTGGTATCGGCGTTTTATGCCGGATTACGCCACGATTGCCGAGCCGCTTACCCGTCTCACGAAGAAGAACCAAGTGTACGAGTGGTTAGATGAACAGGAACAAGCCTTTCAGCAACTGAAGGCCCTGATCATGACTGCTCCAGTTCTTCTACGTCCCAGTGCAGATGGACTGTTTAGCCTTCACACGGACGCGAGCGATACCGGCATAGGAGCCGTGCTCGTCCAAGAGATAGACGAAGAGGAAAGAGTCATTGAGTTTGCCAGTCGCATTCTCACAGCACCCGAGAAGAATTATAGCGTTACGGAGAGGGAATGCTTGGCCGTGGTCTGGGCTATTAATAAGTTCAGACCTTACATCGAAGGGTACCACTTCAAAGTGATAACGGATCACAGTAGTCTTCGCTGGTTGTGTAATATGAGAAATCCATCCAGCCGACTAGCGAGATGGGCTTTAGAGCTTCAAGCTCATGACTTTGTCGTCGAGCACAGAAAAGGAGCTCTGCATCACGTTCCCGATGCCCTATCTCGCATGTATGAAGACGACGAGCCTACAGTAGCAGCAATGTCGTGGGCTCAAACTACTGAAGATCCTTGGTACCTAGACTGGATCAAGAACGTTTCCGACAGACCCCGTGATTTCCCCGACTGGAAAATAGTTGGAGGAAATCTATACATCTATCGCCCCGATAAGGAGTTAGAGGAAGTGATGGATGATGAGCAAGCATGGAAGCTGGTCGTACCCGTAGAGAATCGGACACTCTATTCTGAGAGAGTGTCACGATGATCCCTCAGCTGGCCATCTCGGAAGGAATAGACATTCGCCCGCGTGGCCCAAAACTATTATTGGCCACGGTTTTACGCAGAAGTTGCGGATTACGTAAGGCGATGTCAAGTGTGCCAGCAATGTAAGGTCGAGCACGTGCTCCCTCAGGGTTAATGGGTCACCGTCAATCGGACAGACCATGCCAGGTGGTATCAGGAGATATCACTGGCCCGCTTCCACGCTCTAGCCGAGGATACGAATACATTCTAGTATTCCAGGATTTATTCACGCGCTGGATTGAAGCAATCCCGATACGAAAAGCTAACGCAAAGACGATAGTCCGCGAGCTTCACGAAACGAGTGATTAACCGGTTCGGCACCCCGGAGGCATTTCATTCGGACAACGGGACCGAGTTTAAAAATAAACTCGTAGATGAGTACCTCGAATCTAAGGGAGTGTATCATTCGACGACACCCCCTTATCACGCACAGGCCAATCCTGTCGAGAGGGCCAATCGGACCCTTAAGACAATGGTGGCGTCGTATATCCAGGATAAGCACAGCGACTGGGACGACAAGCTGCCAGAGTTAGTCTTTGCACTAAACACAGCGGTGCAAAGTTCTACTGGATGGAGCCCGGCTATGCTGAACTATGGTCGCCAACCCGAGGCGCCTAGTACAGCTCGTCGAGAGCAAGACCGGCTTGCCCAGCAACAGTTTGAGTTCCGTAGACTGCAGGATTGGAACGACAAAATCAAACAGTTGCCAAGAACGCAAATCGTCAGTCGGCTGCCATTAAGGCCCGGCAAGCCGAAATTTTCAACTCACGACGAAGGCCAGCGGAATTCGAGGTAGGAGATCTGGTGTGGAAACGCAACCGGATCCTCTCGTCCAGCGCACAAGGTATCTCGGCTAAGCTTGCTCCGAAATATACAGGGCCATATCTGATCATCGGTAGGAAAGGCATGAATACCTACGTCATACAAGATGATCAATGGGACCAAGAGGTATCTCATATAGAGCATCTGAAGAGATACGTCCCCGAAGATGATGCTGAACCAAACGATGAAGAGCAACCTACGAGATCTCAACCGTCGAGGGATCAACAGGTGAAGTGCGACCCACCTGTAGCGAGCGAAGCCTCCCCTGCGGGGGAGTATAATGCGAGCGAGTCACCTAGCGAAGGGACTCGGTGTAAACCGCGTAAGAACGTCGCGTACGTCCTTAGATAGGGCCCCCGCTACTAAACGACCACGTGGTCGTCCCCGGAAAGCGAATGCGACAGTGCGACGCCAATCCCCAGTAACACGGCAATTAGATGCGCAGCCAGAAACTGTTCCCCTTAGACGAGGACGATTTACCTGGTACGGTCCAGGTGAGGAAGCGTTCCTCCTTTTCCCCCTCTCGTGACAATACCCGCACGGATAGATAGGTCGGTGGTTCGCGGGAACCACTTCACGAGGGAAGGCGCGCGTGACGTAGAAAGCTTCTACGTCAAAGCTATCTACGTCAGAGATCCATACGTCACACGGTGTGACGTATGCCATCAGGTTAAGCAGCCGATCATATCCGGATCGGTTGCTCGTAATCTACTGTTAAATAGATTTTAACTTATTCTTTTCGCGCTGACCTCGGAGGTAGTCTTCGGTACGACTCCCGTAAATTATTAAAGTTTATTTGTTCTTAATTTATTAATATTTAATTGTTAATTTAATAAATTGACTCGGCGAGACAACCTTTCTCGCCGATTAACAATAATATCGATTGTTGATAGTATTTACCGGTTAACGTCCTATCCTACGAATACCGCCCTCTCCGGTGTTTATCCTAGTTGGCAATTTTGGGGCATAGGGCCCAACACACGGTATATAAGTCAAACGAGGTGTTTGACGTTGTTAACGGCATTGCACGGGAATCAAAGGGATTCCCGGCCGCATCGTGGGACTACACACTTAAGGTTGGTAAGTTGGGACACAGTGGGCCTAACCCGTGGGCCTTACATATCCCCAGTACCCACCCCGTTACAGTATATCTAACTAAATAAATATAGATATAAAGCTCCCAGATAGAGATAATTATTGATTTTTATTAACCTTTAGTAAGCCTAGTGACAAATAGAGAAATAATACATTATTATATATTATTAAACACTGATTACACAAGTGTCGTCGATACCTATGTAGATCTAATTATTTATTTATACAAATATATCTTTGCGTGTATATGACTGTAAGTTTATATCTATATCTAACTAAATAAATAAACACAGATATCAAGCTCCCAGATAGAGGTAAATATTGATATTTATTAACTTGTTGTAAGTCCGTGTCAAATAGAGAAATAATATAACATTATACATTACTAAATATGGATTACGCAAGTGTCATCGATACCTACGTAGATCTAATTATTTATTTATACAAATATATTTTTGCGTGTATATGACTGTAAGTTTATATCTATTTCTAAATAATAAATAAATACAGATATAAAGCTCACAGATAGAGATAAATATTAATATTTATTAACCTTTACTAAGCTTGGCGACAAATAGAGAAATAATATATTATTATATATTATTAATTTCGATTATGCAAGTATCATCGATACCTATGTAGATCTAATTATTTTATTTATACAAATATATATTTGCGTTTATATGACTGTGAGTTTATATCGATATCTAACTAAATGAATATATATATAGAGACAACGCGACAGGTTTTTCCGAGACTTCCGCCGCTGCGAAGCAACTTTTGTTGCGGCACGCGGCCTTAGTGGCCATTTTGTTAATTATGTTAATTTAAATAAATATTTCTTTTATTTTATTTTAATCAATTGAGTTCTATTATTTCTCCCCGCTCCCGCCGACATTTCTTAATCTTTATAAAATCGTGTCGAGGCAAAGGAGGATCGCCCGAATCCTCCACACCGTTCGTCCCAGCGAACAGAGTCTTTCGTGCGTGAATGTGAAGTGTGTCAACGCGCTACAAAGTCCCGCAGACTGGCGCCCAGAGCTTGATGGGCCATCGGCTTGTTGAGCGACCGTGGATTGTCGTCGATAAACAATAACAATAAAAATCTAGCAATCAAATCGTGAGTATAGATAAGAAGTATAATTTCTATAATAATATTGGTACAAGAGATATTAAAACTGCTAATAACGTTCCAATGTAAGTAAATTTTTTTAATTATAATACTATATATTTTTGATTCTTAATAAATACATGTGAAATTAAAAAAAAATCAACAAACTGAAAGATAAATCAGGTGGAATATATAAAATAGATACGAAAACATTGAAATCAATTGAAGATCATATACTTGAACCACTAACTTCAATTTTTAATTTTTTGATAGAAATTTTCATTTTTTCTAAAAATTTTTAGCGTACACACAATTGTTACACATCATACAATGTGTCTTAACTCATACAATTGAATAAATATACAAATTGAATAATAAATTTGAAAAATCAGTTAATGTCGGTAAACGTTTATTCTAAATGAAGATACAACATCCAAATGTAGAAGTTATATCTATTTATAAATCAAGAAATATTAATAATGCAACAAATATTAATAT
>JANSJX010001250.1:0-10068 GCA_026168455.1 Theocolax elegans
CGTGGATTTAAAAAATTAAATTAAAATCTAAAAAAACTTTACTAATAAGTTTAGACTACTTGTCGCAGAGCCTGACGTAAATAAAAAAAGAAGATTATTTGATTAAAGAGCAAAGGTACAACTAACGGATAATCTTTTAAAAGAAAAAAATCCATTCGTTCTACAAAGAATAAGATGAAAGGAAAAGAGATCGGTTACAATACAGTTATAATAAGACTTACCGGGTTGCGGGCGTCAACAGATTCATCGTCGATCAAATCAACGTTCAAAGCTTCCAATTCGTGGGCGGTTAGGTCGACCTCCTCGTCGCTGCAAGCCTGGATGCTTGCGAACAAAGCGAGCACGCAAAGTGCGAAGAAGTAACGGAGGAACATGTTTGATTGTTGATCTGGTCAGCTGTACCTTCAGAATAAAAATCACAGATACCTCGCCTAGTATATATACTCGATTCTATACTAATTTTTATCATTGTCGTTGTTCACTCTTTTAATCAAATTATATACGATAAATCGGTCTATGCCAGTTGTATCAATATAACTACAGGAAAAACTGCTAATTATTTGATTAATGATGCTCAATCATTAATAACAATTAATATACGTTCACACGGTGTGTACGAGATAAACGAAGGTCCGCATATAAGATGAACATATTTTGGTCAAGAACGATGCATTTTACGAAATATTGCGACTATACCAAATGTACTTGATATATAGTGATTCTAAAATTTTTATTGTTAAAAAAATATCGTTTTTTCTTTTTCGTACAATTATTACATTGCATCGAAATAAATCTGGTTGGTATATATATATATATATATATATATATATATATATATATATATATATTAAATTAATCTAATAAACTAATAATAAATTTCTACGAAGTCGTGTAAAAACGTGTCGAACGTTCTCATTATTTCGAAACGAGGAAACTTTTTGTTTAATTTTTAATTTGAATATTAAATAGTACACTGTTTGGAAAATTACTTTGCCATTTTAATCTGTTGAACGTATTTACGATATTAACATAATTCGACAATTAACTTAAGAAATTATCTACTGTAAGCGATCATGGCTTTGTTCTCGTAATCTAATAATGAGTTGGTAAATATTGCTAGTTTCGTTCAATTATTGTTGTATTTTTTTTTAATATAATCTTTTCTTCAATATGTAGTTCATCAATTGATACGTGCAAACGTATATATTCACGCAGATTTTCTGCTTATGACGTTAATAAAAGAAAATGTTAATCGAATTTATAGTAAATATAGGGTATTATACGACCCACAATGTCATACGTGCATACAATTCGGACATAGAAAATGGTCATTTTTAATATTTTTTTATAAACAAAAGAATAAATTTTTTTTAAATTCTGAACGCTATGTGCTTATAGGCATGTTTTAAACAGTATACTCAAATTTTTTCAGATTTTTAGGCACGATCGTTACACGGAAGTGCCTTATATTTTCATCATCGCAAAATATGTGCGATATGTGATACCTCAAAGAAGTATATATTTTGACATAAAAATAAAATTTATGCAACTTAGAACCCATCCAAACCTCTCCCTAAAATGTATGTATGGATGTGTGTATGTATGAAATCCTGTGACCAAAATAACTCTGCTAATTTTTAAACGATTGAGCTTAAATTAACAGGGTATATTTGTTATAATTATAGAACTCTGTGGTCCTATTTTCAGATATATCGCTCATAAATTGTGGAAGTTATGGAGCGTTTTACAATTTCGTAAAATTGGTTTATGCATATTATCTCCAAAAATACTGTTCTTACGTACATAATGAATTTAGACAAAATTTTCGTCTTAAAATTATAAAACTTTTTCCTATACAATACCTTGTGATTCGAGCAATATTTTTAAAGATACGTACATAAAAACAATGAAAATCATTAAAAATGTACAAAAAAGCACGTTTTTCCGTTATAAATTGAAATGTATCATTTTTAAATAAAAAGTAGACAAAATATTCGTCACAAAATTACAAAACTTTTTCCCATTGGACACTTCATGATCAAAACTGTTTTTTTGAAGATAACAATATAAAAACTATTAAAATCATTAAAAATCTACAAAAAAGCACGTTTTTTCGTTATAAATTGAAATGTATCATTTTTATATAAAAAGCGTAAATAGACAAAATATTCGTCACAAAATTATAAAACTTTTTCTTTTTGTACGCTTAACGCTCAAAACAATCTTTTCGAAGATAAACATAGAAAAACGGTGAAAATAATGAAAAAAGCACAAAAAAAACACGTTTTTTCGCAATAAAACGAAATGTATTGTTTTTAGTGAAAAACTTTTAACGAACAAAATGTTCGTATTAAAAAAATAAACCCTTTTTCTATAATACACTTGACGCTCAAATCAATATTTTCGAAGATAAACATAGAAAATCGGTTAAAGTAATAAAAAAAATATGAAAAAAACGTTAAAAAGTTGACTTCTATAGTATAATTATTGTTGATGTAATATCATTTTCTTTTATCAGTATTTGTTGTATGTAAGTCTTTAATATCTTTCTCCGGTTCATCATTTTCGTCATCTGATAAATTGCTACCATCTTGTAAATCTGGTCCAACTATTTCAGAAATATAGTCAAGTGACGCCTTAACCGCCAATTTTTCAGTCTTTCTTGAAGTGTCAAATGTTGTACACCATTCTAAAATTAATTATATTTATGTAAAAAATGAAAAATAAATATTGAAATTATTACCATTGTTACTAAAAATTATTCCTATCTAACATATTTGTTTTGAAGGCGTACTTTTTTGAAATTCAGGTACCCAACTAGTATGACTTCATCATTTAAATGCACTACACTTTCATACTCATCTTTAAAATAAATAAATTATTTTACAATTATTTTACAGAAAGTAAAAAATTATTTTCTTTTATGCTATAATAAAAACTTACATTACAATACGTTTGATGTACAAAGGACAAGTTAAACAAATGTTTTATACTCTCCTTCTCCTTCTCCAAAAATGTTTAAGCCATATTTTTCTTTCTAAAAAAATAATATATGTATGTATAAAATAATATACCTGTTAATAGACAATTACATTGTAATCTATCTTAAGATTTTTTAATAATTCTAATTCAATATAACAATTTCAAAGTATACATTTTATTTGTACCGTAAAATGCAATTTCTATCTAAAAATTCTGAATATATATCTTATGTAGATAAATGCACTTACCACTTTTATAATTTTTCACTGTTTCCACGTGAAAATCTTTATAAAGTTGTGGTCTGAATTTTTGTTCTATACCGTAATTATAAAATCAAAACAGACACTTAAACCCATAACAATATCATTCACATACATCTTCATAAGCTATTGTCCTAAACTCTTCGTACATAGTGCAATTGAAATTCTCCTTTAAGAAAAATGACCAAAATTGGAAGAGTGTGTTCACCTCTTGTAACTTCTCTATACCAAGCTGTTTATGCTCTGAAATAAAAAGAGATTCCATGAATTCTAAAGTGAATGACTTTATGTAAATTTTATGAATAATGAATATAACAACATGATTAATATCAACATGATTTCTTTAGCTAAGAAAAGAAAACATATAATAATTATCATCACATCAAGAATTTATAACTTGTTGAGTGAAACTCGTTTACTTTCAATAATGAATGACTAGGATGTTGGAAAGTTGACAATGATTGCGGAGCCGTAACTATTAGCTAAAAAACCTTTGTTGAACTTGTATCAGAACTACTTCTGTAAATATAAAATAATAAGAAAAACCTATTATTATTGTAATAGAAAATAAAGCTAAATATTCAAAAAACGTAAAAAATATCACATTAAGTAATAAAAGTTGTTAGAAGATAACACATTAAATATCAGTTAATGGATTGAAAATCTTAATGATGTTCGAAAAACACTTTAATTAATATTGCATAATTACATAATTTAACAATTGTTATATGTTAAATAAAAATTTATACTGTGCTTAAATTATAAATTTTATAAGCTTATTTCAAAATTAATATCTATGTAATTTATATATTTACCCTGAATATGTTCTCGGTCTTAATAATTATAAATGCCGTTCTTTTAAATTATTGTATTTATTATTACATAATAAGAACTTTAATAGTAAAATAATAAATACAGCATTAAATGCAAACTTAATGTAATTTAAAATAGATTAAAAAATGTAATAATAAAATGTCACAAACCGTTAATGTATACCAGATCAACCTTGAGAAAGATTAAACGTCGCCAAAACTATCCCAATACAAAACAAAAGGCTCGTGGTTATTGTTGAATTGAACCATTATTGTTCCACTCACTACCATTGTTACTCTTGTATTGAAATTGACTAGTAGGTGAATTACTCCTTATAATTCATAATTATCTTATATAATTTATCTTTAAATTTATTTATACAGTATTCTACAATTTAAAAAATAATAAAATGTAAAAAAATAAATATTACTTAGTTATTGACAACTTACGGCAACTTAATATTTTCAAAATAAATAAAATATATAAATCTTATACAATAAATAAATTAACTAGATAATAAATAAAAATTATTTACCATCCAAAAATAGTTATTATTCTATTATTTTCGAACACTGCCAACATTGGACAAATACTGGACAAGAGCTTCTGCTATTTTGTAATGCTCACTTTATATTAGAATAACTAATATCATACAGTAAAACTTCATGAAAATCATACAAAAACTATGTGTATACGTAATATATATATATATATATAATATATATATATATATATATATATATATATATATGGGGTATTCCACGTGAAGTGGTCCGATCAAAATTTTAAAATGCCCCAAATTTTGGGTACACATTGCAAATGTTTTTCAGAATACAGAAAAAAATTTTTAGGTACTGGAATTTATTAGTTCAAAAGTTATTCTAACCTCAAAAAGTGAACTTTTTCCAGTTTTTTTCAACACCAGCTGGGTTCATCGCTATTTAACTCAAAATCTATCAACTTTTACTATAGAACATTATATATAACATTCGTTGCTAATTATGTCTAGAATTTATCCTTCTGGTTAGAATTTCTAATTTCAAGGTAAATGTTAGATAAACTACATGTCAATATTCAACTTGAAAAAAAACTAACTTCGCCACAATTGATTTTTTTATCCAAAAGTCTAAAAGAAAGCTTGGAGCAATACCTTTCAAATGGTCTGTAGCATTTTATGGCCTTCCATTCTGCAAAAAGTTATGATAATTTAAAGAAAGACAAAAAATTCACAAAAATTAACATGGTATTTCCCATTTAAATTTTAAAAAAAATTTCGTGTTTCTTTAAATTATCATAACTTTTTGCAGAATGGAAGGCCATAAAAATGCTACAGACCATTTGAAAGGTATTGCTCCAAGCTTTCTTTTGGACTTTTGGATAAAAAAATCAATTGTGGCGAAGTTAGTTTTTTTTTCAAGTTGAATATTGACATGTAGTTTATCTAACATTTACCTTGAAATTAGAAATTCTAACCCAGAAGGATAAATTCTAGACATAATTAGCAACGAATGTTATATATAATGTTCTATAGTAAAAGTTGATAGATTTGAGTTAAATAGCGATGAACCCAGCTGGTGTTGAAAAAAACTGGAAAAAAGTTCACTTTTTGAGGTTAGAATAACTTTTGAACTAATAAATTCCAGTACCTAAAAATTTTTTTCTGTATTCTGAAAAACATTTGCAATGTGTACCCAAAATTTGGGGCATTTTAAAATTTGATCGGACCACTTCACGTGGAATACCCCATATATATATATATATATATACATAATGTATATACATAATTTTATATACACAATAAATAGTAGATTATGCATCTAGGGAGTATAGTAAGCAAAGGCGGCACTGCGTGAAGTTGCTGCACGAGCAAAGCGAGGAAATGCGATCTGTACTCACGTATTAATAATCTTTATCTCGACCTTTCTGATGATGGTGTAATTATTTTCATCTCTAAAAGTGTAAAGTGGAAAAAAAGTTGAAAGTTTAAATTGTTTTTGATTAAAATATTTAACTTACAAGGAGAGCATGTCATTTTTTAAACGAATCGTGCCCCGCTTGCTAGATGTTTTCTAATATAAAAAATATGTAGAAAGCCAGCGGCGCAGACCCTAACAATTGTTTTTTCAAAAGTAATACGCTATTAAAGCAAAATTTCCAAAAAATAGAGACTTCACTTCAAACGCCTGTAACTTATAACCTATATCAAATATTGACATTCAATCCAAAGTTTAATGGAAACTGAGATAAAATAGATATAATTTTTTAAAAATACACTCAAATCCGTTGAAATGGAGCAAAGTTATAGCCGAATTAAGAGTTAGAAGCGATATTAAACAAAAATTGGTAGTACAAATTTTATTGATTTTTTTAAGCTAAATATTTTTAAATTTTAATTCTGCTATAACTTTGCTCCATTTCAACGGATTTGAGCGTCCTTCTTTTAAATTACATGTATTTTATCTCAGCTTTTCATTAAACTTTGTTTTGAATGTTATTTGATAGGTTAGAAGTTACAAGCATTGAAGTAAAGTCCTCTATTTTTTGGAAATTTTGCTTTAATAGCGTATTACTCTTGAGAAAACGATTGTTAGGGTCTGTGGCTCTGACTTTCTACATATTTTTATATCAGAAAACATCCTAAAGCTTGGCACGATTCGTTTCCCAAACTTGAGAATCTTGAGATGCTCTCCTTGTGAGTTTTTCGATTTTGAACATATATGCTTAGGAACGTAAATAATTGCACTATCAAAAAGTTATTTATTTTCCATGTAATAAAGACTAGCGCGTGAGCGCTTCCGAAAGTTTTTATTGTCGTGGTATTAAAAACCAAAGGTATACCTCAGCAATCGGAACATTATCATATATAAAATACGTATATATTTTGTACTTACTAAATATTTCCATATATCACGTAAAGAATAAACATGAGGAAATACCGATCTTTTTCTATAGTAGAAAAAATGTAAAATAACAAAAATTATAAGAAATTATCATAATAAGCTCGATTTTAATTCAAATTGCAAAAATTGGTACATATTTGCTCCATTCTTATATTCTATCATCTTAACCAAAATAATTTACCTCAATACGTTCCATCTAACAATACGAACCTTTTTTTAAAATGCTTTTGCACTGTTATTATAGAAAAAAAGGATTTTACATATTTTTTTTAGGTATATATATATATATATAGGTATGATAGCGCAACGTAAATACCAATTAACTTAAAAAACATACTTTATTTCAATAAAATATTTGTATATCATAGTATGGCTGTACAATAATAGATACATATATTTTCTTATTTATATACATATATAGTATTATGTTTCAGTTTTTTTATGTATACCTTAACTATTAAACGATCTACCTTAACTCGTATGCCTTAATTATTAAACGATCTAAGTACTGTGAAAAATGAAATAGCACTGGTAAACATCTGTATAACGTAAGATTTATTATTATTATTATTTTATAAAATAATGATTTGAACGATAACAATTGAAAAATATTTGCTGAACATACACTTTTGAACGTCTCCAGCGACAATTTGATAAACCCACCTGCTGTCATTTGTACGGGTTTACCTGCCCTAAACATCATGAAAAGCAATATTCGATTCGATTTAGCTTCGTATTCGCGATGCACAAGTGTTGCACTGTAAGCAGCATCTGCGATTCCTTTGCTCTTGTTTTAAAGACCTTTTAACGGATTAGTTAATAAGTACAAAGTATAATATTTAAACAATTAGCAGAAGGGAAGAAATATCGGGTTCAATCGAATTATATTTGTAGAATCTAAATGATTGCTGTGTGATGGATTATATCGATTTAGGGATAATTTTTATTATTTCTTAGTATACGGTTAATGTACCATTAGATAGCCGTTCTTTCAAGTTAAGTGTTTTAAAAAGATTCTCTTAAATGAAGGTGAAATGATGTGAATCGATGAGTAACGTAAAATTTGTTTTTGATTAAAATAATAATAATAACCTTTATATTTTTGTGTTAATTTTATAATATTTCCTTATTGTGTTTGTAATTCATATTGGTGTGTTAATAATATAGTACCAGAAGAGGTCTGCAAAACCTGACAGACGAAACGTCGTACGTTTTTATGTATACATGGTTGAGTAAAGAAAGAAAGTTTTTTTTACCTACCCTGATTATCCTCAAAAAATCGTTAATACTTCATCAAAGTGTAATGATTACATTGTTTATTTCAACTGTGTATCTATGTTATTCGTAACAATTAAATATCGCAATTAACGTTATCTCAATTAGATTTCAAGTGTTTACACTTTTTTAAGAATTAAAATAATAAATTTTCACCTTTTGAAGTGAATAAAAATTTCTTAATAAATTAATTTTGTAATTTTACGCTTTTGGTACTAAACTATCTTTTGAATTTTACAAAAGTAGAGGTGTTACCAAGGCATAATCGACAAGTACTTTTAAATAATTATATATATATTGGTGTGTGTATAAAGTTTCTGCTATTGAAAGTACTGAAATCAAAGCGGAATAATCAACAAGTATTTTTTACTATGCCATAAATTTGTGATTTTTAAACACTATACATTATTGCTTCTATTTTCATACAAATTTCTGCAATTGAAAGAACTGAAATCAAAATGGAATCGACAAGTATTGTGTACTATATCAACACAAAACTTTTAATTTATTTATTATTATTTTAGGTATTCAGATTAAATTAAATAACTCGTTTATTCGTTATTTGTGTCTGTAGAAAGTACTTTATAAACACCTTCGACAAAGGTGTCAAACTTCGCAAGTATGGTTTCCAATCACACATTCAAAAACGATGTCTGATAAAAAATTTTTAATTCTTGCTCCCATCTTTTTTCTACCATTTATTGTTTTATAATTAGACATTTAATATATTTTGCTTAAACTTCATAAGTAGTTTCTGCTATTGAAAGTACTCAAATCAAAGCGGAATAATCGACAAGTATTTTTTTACCATACCATAAATTGTATTTTAATTAAACGTTTATATATTGTTTCTTAACTTCATAAAAAGTTTCTGCAATAGAAGTACTGAAATCAAGTAGAATCAATCAAAAACACCTTCCAAGAAGGTGTCAAAACCCGCAAGTATTTTGTGTTGACACCTTTTTTATATGTAACTTATATTTAACATTTTATATATATATATATATATATATATATATATATTATATATATATACAGTTTCTGCAATTGAAAGTACTGAAATCAAAGCGGCATAATCGACAAGTATTTTGTATATCTTACCGTAAATTTGTGATTAATTAAACATTTACATATATTCTTAAACTCCAGAAAAAGTTCTGCAATAGAAAGTACTGAAATCAAAGCGGAATCAACAAGTATTTATTTTTTAAAAATACAAATATCTATATTAAATTGAAAACAAACATTTTTTCAGAAAAGCATCCTACAAATTTACATTTCAATTCTAGTCCTGTCATGTCCTACAAGCAATAAATAAATAATTTTTTAATAATTTTATTAATTTCTGCAAACTGATAAAAATAAAGCCTAAAAAAGAAACAAGACAAAATGACACAAGAATCCCACGCGACTAATAAATTAAATGCAAAGACAAATTAAATATATATACAGAGACTCGTTACAAAAAATAGCTAATCAACTCACTAAGCCAACAATTAAACCAGAATTTTTTGATGATATAATTAATTATTTAAAAGAAACAAGCGAACTAGCACGTAAAAAAATGACCGGAAAACTTTCGAGAATAGAAGCTGTAAACAGCGCCGCAGAATTGAGCTGCACCCTATTAAGTATAACTTTTAAATATGGCTCCTTCACCGACTAAATTAAAAATTTGCGCATGAAATGCTCATGGCTGTTTAAAAAAAAACTCGAAATCGAATCATTTATAATAAAACATAATATAGATACATGCCTAATATCGGAAACATTACTAAAAAATAAAAATAAATTAAAAATACGCGATTATGAGACATACAGGAACGATAATAATCAAG
>JANSJX010001251.1:0-10063 GCA_026168455.1 Theocolax elegans
AATCTTTGTCCTGAGATAGATTTATGAATTTTAAAGCACTCGAAAAGTTAGTAACAAAAAACTGTTTTTGCACTTTGCATCGGGATCTGTAATTTAATGTCGGAATGCTTTAGTATGACATGCTTCCAAAACTACTGTTGTACATAATCACGGGGCGAGTTCGAGTGCGAGATAGAATTTTTACTTATTAAGAATACGATTACTTATGTAATTTGGACATCTTTAACAGATATTTTTATTTTATATTATTGCAGTTGATGCTGAAAGTACAGAAAAAAACAAAGTAAAGAAGAAAAATCAATTGAGAAGGAAATATTATATCGCCCAGTCATGCACGAATGATCATAATTACGCAATAAGACCATTAAAACTTAGATGCAAAAACTAAATTAAAAAATAAAAAGCTGTATTTTAATGAAAATTTAGTATCAAAATTTAATAACTTTTTTAAACCAAAATTTCGTCTAATTCCTATTTCTTCCTTTTTTAAAATGTATCTACTCGATCCCAGTTTTTTTTAACTGTGGTTTGAATGTACATCTTCTATACTTTCCAAGTAATAAGGAATCAAAGTTAAGAGTATTTTGGCGACATTTTTCTTTTTTTGCTTATATCTATCGTAAAAAAGACCGTTAGAGCGTTGAAGTCAGTAGCTCCGGCTTTCTTCATATTTTTATACTAGAAAACAAAATAAGATCCGTTTCTCAAACATCTGATGATCTTGTAAGTACATTGCAGCAATTAAAAAAACCTCAACCAGGTTACCTACATACATAAAAAATTTTTATTGTCAAGGAATTTTAAGTAAACTCGAGATAATTTTTAAAATAGTATTAAAACAAAAGTAAAAAATAAATTAGTGATAAGTAAGTCGATAAGGTGATTCGTGTCCATACACATTATTTACCTTCATCGGTAAAGTAGATTTCGTCAATATTGCAATAAAACGCGAATAACCTAACGTTATCTCTCTCCCAATTCGCTTTTGTTTTACCCCCAATCACAGCGTCGGTTCAATTTCCGATTCGACTCAACGTCCGAGGTCCACTTGTATCTAAATTCAGTTGAATTACCGTTACATTTTATCTTAAGTTTGAATTCCAGAACAAACTTAAGTTCGAACTTAAAAGCAATCTCAATTTCGAATTTAAGACCAAACTTAAGTCCGAACTTTATTTCCATTTAAGTTTGAGATTAAGACCAAACTTAAGATCAAACTTAAGTTTGATTTTAAGTTCAAACTTAATTGAACGAATACTTAAGCTATAACTTAAGGCTAGTGAGTACTGAAATTTTGACTAAAATTGACCAAAATATCGATTTTTAGATTTTTACAGAAAACAACTGTTTGTATATATTTCTTTCTTAAAAAAATAAGTTTTTTGGTCAAAATAAAATTTTTTAAATACTTTAAATTAAAATTTTAGAAAAAAATACTTTATTGTAAAATTCAAATTATACTATACAATAACTATATAGGAGCGTGTTCTGAAATGCGTAACTCTGGCACGGAACAGGCGAATTCCGAAATACCGGATCATACTTCGAAATCCGCTTTATATATGTTGTCAAAACAATTTGTCTGCTATACTGTAAAGAAAATTTTGACATACAGTTGTATATAAATACAGATAAATCTATAATTGCATTATAAAAATGCACGCAATTCATTCGAAATGGAGACCTCCAAAAGCAAGAAACAAAGTTGCAATGGAGCGAGCAAGAAATGTGCGAAAAAAACAACTTAAAAATTTGGAGGCTAATGTTCCATCAGATCCAGATGATAGTAATGAATTTTTCATTGTAAACAAAAAGTGCTTAGATGATTTGATTCAAAATATTACGTGTCAGGAGTGTAATTCTCAAATAGTTTTTTTGACAGTGACAAACAGAAATGGTTTTTGTGTAAAATTAACATTAAAGTGTAGAGAAGTGTTAGTATATTCTAAAGAAATTAATTATGTTGTAAATAGAATGCAAATAGATTCAAAATTAAGAACTGCTATATCGTTTTAAAGTAATTTTTTTCTAAGGCTTACAAGTTTAAGAGTGTAGTCTATTTGGTTACATTAAAAAAATCAATTTATTATTATATTTTTAAAAAATATAGGTGTTTAAGACTATTATGTTAAATTTTCACGAAGATCCAAACAACAGAAGTGTATTTTTCTTAAGCCTAGCCTTACTCCCTGACCGCAAAACAACATATTTCCATATGCGCCACAGGAATTCTCTAAAACCAGTAAACCGATTCTTCTGAAATTTTAACCACATATTCTATGGATAATTAACTTCAGAATTACGTATTGTAAAGTCAAAACTTTTATTTTTACTATATTTTAATTTTTGATGTTTAATGAATAAAATTAACAAAATATTGCTTGAAAATCAATATCCATAGGTCATTTTGTAGCCATTGGCATATCAAATATAAAACACTTTGATTTTTTGTTTCCAAAAAGCCGTTGCCGAGAAATCGTGTGGCTATCAACATGTCTCAAAATTAAAGTGTCACGTTCACCCACAAATTTGCTGAATAAACGATGAACAAAATAAATGGATAAAATGTTATTTTGTATGTTACGATTATATTTATCACAACCAAAAATGTTCATATCATTATCTTTCATACATCTTTCACGAAAAATCACAAAAATAGCTTATTTGTATAACCTACAAACTATACTACATCTTTAAAATATGCAATAAAAAACAATGTAAAACGAATTCGTTAATGTAAAAAGAAATTAGTAAATTACAAAAATAACATACTCAAAAATACGGCGCAATTAGAACTGGCTCGAATCGTTGCATTAACACTTCTATAGTAGGACTATAAGTAATTATTTGTCCTATCATTTTCGATGAACACACTAAAAAGTTTTGGCTTGATTCGAGTCATCCATTCTTTCTTTAAGTAGAATACGATGAATTTAATCCACTTTTTTAAAGTTGCGGCATCCTCTTCTTCTTTGAAATACTCTTTGGCCAAATTTAATATAATTTCGAGAGCTTCTTCAATTCTTTCTGCGGGTAGTAAAGGAAGTACCATGATCTTTTTGATTATTTCATTTCCTTTCGGATTTCTTGAGGCATTATTTTTTACAAAAAGTCTATAAGAGACTGACTTTGCATTTCGAACTACTGCCTAAAATATTATGGAAATTAGTTTATCATTCAGGTAATTGTTTTTGTTTAAATGTATAGACTTTAACATAGATTTTTATTGGTTTTGCTGCGTTAACGCATTATCGCTTTAACAAACTACAAACTGCTTGCCCTAAAAAGCATAATTATCCGTGAATTAATTCGGGGGTCAACGTAATACAGCCCATAAGTTACAAAAGCTACATAATATCAGAAAGAACGATAAAAAAAGAACACAAAAATTAAAAGTAAATATTAAATTATACGAATTAACTTAATTCTTTTCTATATTATTAAGTTACATACTACTTATAAGGGTTAGAAAACCTTAATGTTTACAGGAGTTTTATACTTATAATACAAAAATTGATAAGTAATATAAAATATAAATAATAAATTTAAATTCAGTGACGAGAATACATACTATTGAACTTAAAAACAATTTTTATGTTATAAAAGAGGTAATAAACTTTTACCTGGCAGAAGTGAAAAAAAACAACCTCGTTTAACGATACCAACAAAGCTCTCTTGCACTGACTTAATCAATGCTTTTTCGAAGTCGCAATGCATTCTAAGTGGTTGGAAGAAAGGTAATTTAGTTTTAATGAAGTTCTACAAAGAATTATACGCTGCACACGTACGTCAAGTACTAAGTAATAGCTTGTCAGAGACTATATGTAAATATATACCAAAAAATAGTATAGAATATAAACAATATAATACTGTCACGTCCAGACTTGCACCAATTACTATAAAAAATATTACAAGAAGGCAAATGGTTAATAAACCATTCGCGTTCCTTTCGCTCTTGTTTAACTAGGACTAGCCTTACGTCTCCGGGAGTAGCGAGCGAAGTTATTTTGAGAGTAGAGATGTAGGATATAATGCGGGATAAATAAAATAATATATGTTTTATTTCGTATTAATCATGCATTATTTATTAAAATATAATATGCTGTTTTTCTTTAAATGAACACGTGCAACTAAATTATTACAGCTTTTTAATGGGCAAAAATACATAAATTCACACTATTTTATTTACAATTCCAAAAATTTATTTAAGTCAAATAAAGATCTTAATTTTGATTAAATAAACAAGTGTGCGGCGAACACGTTAGCACATTACAAAATAAAATATTCACAAGGTTATTTTATTATAAACATTAATAATCAATAATTGAAATAAGAATCATTATAAATAAATGCAGATAAAATAAAAAAATGGTTGTCGTTTAAAACATGAATTATAGTTAATAAATTGTAATTCAAACCGTGAATATTTCAAATCAAATGCAATGTAACGAATAATTATTATAAATAAATTGTAATATATAATAATAATTGTTTTAAAAGAAAACGGTTGGTTCAGCAATCGAAATAACATAAAATATCAGATTTGCCTTTACGAATAATACAAGCGTATAGATAGCCGAAAAGAATATACCTTAAGTACCCAAATATATAGATATATATGTGTATATATATATATATATATGTGTGTGTGTGTGTATTCGGTGAGGAACGAAGGTCCGCCTGGAACGTGGATAGCGGTGTCAGATTGCCGGATAATGTCCTGCTAGACCTGCGGGCGTCGACGTTAGATGTGTATGCTGTTGGAGCTCGACGATTTCCAGATGTCGAAGTCGTAGTTCCTCGACTATGGCTTGTAGATGTCAATGATACGTCTCGATTCCTCTCGTGATTTTTAATACGTATTACTTTAAAGTTCAAGTAGCAGAGCCACGCCCTCGGATAAAAATCAAAGAGTTGACCAGCAGAGCTTCGCCTTGCGAAAGCTTTAGATGAAAAATTAGGAGTGCCTGTGTCTCTTCTGGGTCCTCTTTATATACCCTAAAATTCTATGCATCTGTCCTTGTCTTACGCTTCGCCTTGTCTTACACTTTGCCTTATATGGAGATGTGTAAGTAGTTCTCGATTTTTCTGTGCTTGCACCCGATTGGACCGTTAGATGTGCGTAGTTAAAAATTATCGAATCCCATGCATTTTCTGTATCGCTTCGTAGTTAATTCGGAGAATTTGCTGTCCCCCTTTTATTAATGCGACGTTACCCAAAGAACGGCTTAATTTATTACTTCCTTCTAATGCTCGAATTTTCTAGTCGATGTTTCCCATTGCCGGCTCTTCTCCGAGCATTGATTTTATAGTGCAGTACAAAAAAACTCTTGCATAACCCTTCGTTTCGATCTCACTATCGGCGATCCCGCTTATATGCGTATTGGCTTTGAATAATATCTTCAACTCTACTTATCAGTCTCTTTCTCGTTTGAAACACTCGTAAAATAATCTGTTCCTTAGCTCTATTTTATATTACTGCATTTACTTAGAATCATTCTTTATCAACCTTATTTTGTTCGTCTTCTACGCCGTATTTTTATTCTAAACTACGCAGTACTTTTTACGAAAAATAATAATATAATTTTCGTCGGGACGTGACAATACAAGACTCAATGAAACAAAACAAAATCTACCGGGCGACCAAGTTATTATTCCAAGTTGTGGAGATGAACGAAAGTCTCATCATTAAAGGGATGTCGGGTCCAAATTACAGAGCTCTACACCTTTCAACCCAAACATTATTTCTAAAATATTGAATTAAAAATGTAAAAAAATATAAAAAAAAAGAATTGATTAAAACATAAAAGAGGGCCTGAAGGAATAATTTTAAAAAAAAAATTAATTTTTTTAATAATAATTGAATAAACAATTTTCAGTTAGTAAGTTTTAGTCAAAATAGGCTCTAACTTTCAACCTAAACATTGTATTTAAATTATCGATTTAAAAATCTGCAAAAATTTGGTGTCGTTGCTTAAAATATGCCTGAGGACCTGAAGAAAGGGATTTTTAAAAAAATTAATTCTTTTGTTTATATAAAAATATAAAAATGATCAATTTTTAAATCCGACATCCTCTAAAATACTCTCGTCTGAGTTTTGTATTTCTTAGAATGGTGAATACAATGCTTATTATTTAGCAATGAATTTTTTAATTGAATAATTTCACGCTTTAATAGTTGCACATCACGAGTATTACCTATATTAACGTCCAGTATTTGTGAACGAATAATTTTTCATTATTACAGTAATGTAGATTCTTGACAATAACTAATAACTTGACAATAAACGAATAATACATAATGCAAGGAAAAATAAGAAATAAGAATAACATATCGACTACAAATCATTCTCTGTTTGGGTGACAAACGTTGGACTACTTCAATTATCAATTAATACTTATGATTAGAAGATCTCGACGCCATATATAAAGAAAAACACTCTTCTTTGTACACACGGGAAAATATCTCCTCTAATTTTTTAAGAAGAAACTAACAAAATTATCTCATTTTTAATGTAAAGATTAGCACTATAATGGAATGACCGATTGAAGAAGTTGCAGTTGTAAGCGATGTTGGAGTATTGCACAACACGCACACAGTTTTCCTTTTTTGCATGTTTGTGTAAAACGGGGAAAACCCCTTGGAAGGACCGAAGGTTTATTGCTTTTCTCCTTCCGCCAAGGTGACCATTTTGGAGAATGCATTTTTTGAGATGCAAGTTCGTGAGTTCGTGAGTGACCGACACGACAAGCAGTCGCAGCCCAGAAAGAGACCTTTATTCAGTGTTTTTTATTCCTTTCTCAGAGTCATGGACATTTCTCCCACATTTGCAAACTCCCGCGAATCACAATCCCGTGCTGTGCGACAGCTCCCACCAATCAGAGGCAAGATATGAGTTTTGGGGTAGTAGTGGGGAGCCGTATAAATTTGATTATCGGCTTATCGGTAATGTAGATAATATTCTTATCCGTGTATTTACAGAGTAAGTGCGACCAAGAAGATGTCGCTTCCTCTTTCGCAAAAAAGCCCGGTAGACTTTATTTTGTTTAAAATGTGCTTTTATTGTTTCTGCAATCATGGAGGATGCTATAAAGCAGCTACGAGGATATCACCATGAAGGATATAAATACGGTAAAAAGGGTTCGAATTCGAAAGGCATGAGGTAATTAATTTTATATGACAATATATAGTTTTTTTTTAATATTGTAAGCTAAAAAAATCAAATATTGCATTATTACATTGCTTACAAGGTTAAGGGGATGTCGCACCTTCATTTAATACACACACTTACCGACATTCACTGATTTTTCTAGGATGTGCAACAATTGTCTGCCTGCTAAAAAAAGTTAGAAAAAATTAAAATTAAAAACTATATTTGAAAAATTAAATACAGAAATCTGTAACCTGTATGCACTCCCCTTAATTCATATCTTCCTTCTCTCCCCCCCCCCTCCCCTCTCCTCCATTTGATCTTTCTCTTATGGTCGTTCATACACACTTCCGAGTTCCGGCTTCCACAGTCTGAGGTCCGCAGTCCGCAGCTTCTTGCTCCACTCCTGCTCCTGCCTCCTTGCTCCGTGCTTAGCTGCGGCAGATCACAATGCTGCTTGATCGAGTTTTTTAATACAGACGTCAATAATTAGTTATGCATGGAGCAAGGAGCCGGGAGCGGAGCTTTTGCAGTTTTGCTCTCGCTGTCGCTGTTTTCCATTCCTACTCGTCCGGTTCCCGAAGATAACCTCAATATTACACATCTCACTCCTCGTGTCCTCGCCAATCGTGACCGTTGTTCGTTACTCCTATGTGCAATAATACAACATGCTTCGCTCTACTGCTGTCTTAGACAAACGTATATATTTTGTATATAGAAGATCAGATTGATAGATTTTTTTATTTAAGAGGTATGTGTGATAGTTATAAGTTTGTAATTTGTGGTTATGTTTGAACTAAGCTTTGCAACAGTCAAAAATTGTAAACAATTATTTTACAGAAATCAGTAAGCTTAGGCATGATCAGATTATGGGAAAGCGAAGGGTGTACATTCCACTCAGCCACTTACGGAGTGCTCCCTCTGTTTTTTCAAGAGACTGAGTACAGGCTGTACAGGCATCGGGAGCATTCGCCATGTAGATGCCAATGCTTTTCATTCTTACCATACTAACTGATACGTTATTCAGCTGATGTTTGAGATGCTGCTGAACTAGACAATTCAGTCGCTATTGCTGCTGTTAGTGTTCCTTCTGGGTGCTGGCTAAGCTGATACAATCTACAAAGGCTACTAGAGAAATCTATTTGGGATCGTTGGATGTTTGGAGCTTTGATGATAACTTCAGGAACTTCTCCCTGCACAACTTTATTCAGCTATCATTGTCCTCGACATAGGGGTCCTTGAGGTTAGTTGAGAACTTGGACCTGTCTTGTCTCGGTGCACTTTGGTCTTGGCTGGATGTAGACTAGTAATGGGTAGATGAGTTGTCTACGTGTGTAGCTAGGGTGAGTAGTCACTGTCAAAAAATGTGTGTGCATGTATGAGCGCTACTTATAAACATCTTTTTGCAAAATCAATGTTATTTAAAATGATTTTGACTAGAAATAATATAGACTTTTCGAACGTCTTGTCTCAGATTTATTCACTGTATATTATATCGTATAATAATACACTGTAATAGTAGCTATTGTGCATATGGGCTATTTCACGTCAAGTGGTACGATGAAAATTTTAAATCGCTCCAAAATTTGAAAACAGGCTGGAAATATCTTTCAGAAGATAGAAAAAAATTTTTAGATGTTAAAAATAATTTGCCTAAGAGTTATTCTACCATGAAAAATTTCTATTTTCAAAGCCATTTATCTCAAAATCTATTGATTTTTGTGAAAAAATATTAGAAACAACTTTTGTTCAAAATAATCTTTAGAACTTATTTACCTAGGTTACAATTCTTAATTTTAAAATCTTGAAGAGATAGGACTCCCGGAAATATTGAATATCAAAAAAGGCGACCACGCCACAATTGATTTTGATCTAACACCGCTCAAAAGATCACATTTTTCGAGAGCTTTCGAATGGCGGTGGTTAGATTATTGGCCAAGACCGCTGGTGTAAGTTATACCCCATAAACCTCATAAAATCACTAATTTTCATGTATTTTAGGGCATAACTTACACCAGCGGTCTTGGCCAATAATCTAACCACCGCCATTCGAAAGCTCTCAAAAAATGTGATCTTTTGAGCGGTGTTAGATCAAAATCGATTGTGGCGTGGTCGCCTTTGATAATTGAAGTATTGCGCGGTACACGTAGATCCAACATGATCTTGGATCGTACGTTACAGTATAAATAAAAAGTCTCGCATATTAAAGATAGAAAATAAATTGGGCGTTTGGAAACAGCCCTCGCACTGCCCTGGTGAACGACTAAAATATTAGAGGTTATGGACAGAAAACCATCGATGATGAGAGGATCAATGCGACAAAGAATTGCTGCTGCCACTGACACCAACAATTTTGATAAAGCTGCCAACAGCTTTTCCATAATCGCGATTTGATGGAAACGTCCGAAAAGGCCATTTCGTGGCATCCAACGGACTCTTCAACATCGACTTGCTCATCGTGAAGTTTAGCCAGTGTCGGATCTAATAAAAAAGTTGAAAGTTAACTTGACAACCAAAGAACAAATCATTCGGTCCGACCCTGTCTAACCTTCACATTGAGCAAGTCGATGTTGAAGAGTCCGTTGGATGCAACGAAATGGCCTTCGGAAGTTTTCGTCAAATCGCGATTATGGAAAAGCTGTTGGCAGCTTTATCAAAATTGTTGGTGTCAGTGGCAGCAGCAATTCTTTGTCGCATTTTGATCTTCTCATCATCGATGGTTTTCATGTCCATAACCTCTAATATTTTTCTCGTTCACCAGGGCAGTGCGACAGCTGTTTCCAAACGCCCAATTTATTTTCTATTTTTAATATGCGAGCCTCTTTATTTATACAAAAATAAGAAAAAGAAATTTCTTTACTCTTTGTATATACAATTTTTATCAAATTGTATAGAATCATTTTTTATACAAT